>MDKI01265744.1:0-42794 GCA_005239505.1 Nicotiana paniculata
GGGGGGGGGGCGGACCCGTTGGGCCTCTTGTGAGATGCAGTGTGTAAGTTTTTTTGGAATAAATTCACTTTGTTTTCGGCTGTGCGTCTTTGGCTCTTTATCCTTTCCTTATCTTTATTGTTTTTTTTTGGAGTGGGTTCGGACCGTTTCGCGGTAAGTCCCTATTTTTGGTTCGGGAATTTGGCGTGGTTCATATTCGCTTTAATCGAGCGGGGTGGCTTTACTTTGATCGAGTGAGTTTGGATCGACTTGATCTAAATGGGGTCAAATTGATTTGACTCGAAAGAAGTCAATTTGACCTGACTCGAGCGGGGTCGAATCGTTAAAATAATTTGAGTGGAGTCAAAGTGTTGAACACAATTCGAGTGAAGTTGAGTGTTGGAATAATACGAGCGACGTCGAATGTGAATGATTCGACTGCGGCCTAATGTGAAAGGTTCGAGCGAGGTCAAACTTAAATGACTCGAGCAAGGTCGAATGTGAAAGGTTCGAGCCAGGTTGAACGTGAATGATTTGAGCAAGGTCGAACATGAAAGGTTCGAGCGAGGTCTAATGTAGGATATTCGAGCAAGGTCGAATGTATAAGGTTCAAGTGAGATCGAACGTAAATAATTCGAGCCAGGTCGAATGTATAAGGTTCGAGCGAGGTCGAACCTAAATGATTCGAGCAAGGTCGAATGTGAAAGGTTCGAGCGAGGTCGAACGTAGGAGATTCGAGCAAGGTTGAATGTAAAAGGTTCGAGCGAGGTCGAACATAGGAGATTCGAGCAAAGTCGAATCTATAAAGTTCGAGAAAGGTCGAACGTAGGAGATTCAAACTTAAATGACTCGAGCAAGGTCGAATATGAAAGGGTCGAGCGAGGTCGAACGTGAATGATTCGATAAAGGTTGAACGTGAAAGGTTCGAGCGAGGTCGAACATACGAGATTCGAACAAATTCGAATGTATAAGGTTCGAGCGAGGTCGAACGTAAATGATTCGAGAAAGGTCGAATGTGAAAGGTACGAGCGAGGTCGAACACAAGAGATTCGAGCAAGGTCGAATGTATAAGGTTGGAGCAAGGTCAACGTAAATGATTCGAACAAGGTCAAATGTAAAAGGTTCGAGCGAGGTCGAACGTAGGAGATTCGAATTTGTGCAAAAAATGTTGCATGCTACAATGCTTATTTGTATCATTTGGCGTGCGTTACATGCCTGTTTAATATGTTCATTTGAGAATTTCATCGTATACCTAGTCCCTTCATCGTTTTGCCTGGAGTAGTCGAGAGGCGGAACGATGAATCACAGACCTTAACTTCGAGCAAGGTTGAATTTAATTTTGGCGATTCGAGCGAGGTAGAAGTTACCTTGGTGATTCGAGCGAAGTCGAATTTACTTTGCGATTCGAGTGAGGTCGAATGTTACATTGGCGGTTCGTGGGATGGCGTAGGCGAATGGAGAGCTAAATTGTTTTTCATCGAGTTTCATGCGCTGGTTCATGCATGCACCAGGGTGAGTCCCAGCCTACGTAGTCCCTTCACCTTGCGGCGTGGAGAAGCCTCGACAGAGCGGGCGATAATCTTGGTGCTTAGAAGGTTAGCATGTGGTGGTGTATATCGACGGGCGGGTAGGCGTTGCACACGTGGAGAAAACATGGGCGAGCTCTTGATACCCGCGTCTTACCTGTGTCGGGACGTAGTGCTTGTGGAAATTGTTTTTTGTTGCTGCTAGTCCGTTTTGTACCGGGGTGAGGAGGTCGAATGTTGATTCGTCTAATTGATGCAGCGTCATTTTGGCCAAAAATGCAGGTCAGCTTCATGCACTCGCGCTTTGCCTGCATATATCAGAGAGATTTACATGTTTTCTAAGCTGGTAAGCCAGTCCCAGTCTATATGATCTCTTGGCATCTTGGGATTTGCTTTGGCGACGATCGCTCCCTGTTCACGTATCGGGGATAATGCTCCTGCTTCTATTACACTTAGAGAAATGGTCAGTTAAAAACAAATGAAATCGTTCGTTACCTCGATTTGATCGGTTGACAAGTGGAGTTGAGTGGCCACGTTCCCTTCTTTGGTTATGCTTTTTTGGCCGCTACCAATTTGGCGTGGCCGTTCGCTTTAGTAAGGTTGTACGTCTACTAATAAACCGTTGTGTCGTGTAACATTGTAAGATTGTTATTGGATCAAACGAGACTTTCCTATCGTGTGTTTAGGAATGTGGTATAGCGCTGCATGACACCGACAGTATACCACAAACATCCTTATGCCATGAGTTACTTTTAATAAAATTGTTTTTAACCTTTGCTTCCTTAATGACACTCATTGTAGGTAAAAATGTGCCCATCAAAAAGGACGAAACACCACAAGGACCAAAGGAAAGGGACAAAGTTAAGCTATAGATGTCACAAAGGCATCCTTTAAAGCTTTTACCTACAGTTTTTCAAGTTTGCATTTGTAACGATAGGAGGATGCCTACAATGAACGGAATTAGAATTGAGTTTTAAATCCAGAGGAAACTAAAATTTTAACTAGGAAATTCCCCACAGACGGCGCAAAATTGTTTAACCAAAAAAGTATGAGACCTTTTGTTAAATTAATTGAATAAGAAGATAGAGAGTAAATCCTAGTTAAGGATAATTAATTCCAAATCTGAGATGTATACATGAATAGAAAAACATAGTTGAGTATAATTGATGGCAGTATTTATGGCCGAATTTAATAGTATGAAAAAGACCATGCATTAAATAACATTAAATGGCGATAAAATGTAAATAAAGGAGAAGATTCACCCAATCTTGAGTGAGGTGGGATCTTCTTTCATTTGATAACGATGAATGATAGACGAATACACGAATCTTAGGACCCTTTTTAGATTTCAAAGGGAGTGTGGGATAACAAATCCTCTAATTTCTTTAGAGATATGTGTTTTTTATTTAGATATAGAGATAGAGAGTCCCCCCCCTTTTGGATCTCTTTATCCGTATATATACACTCAGTATTATCTGTTTCCCGATGGTCTTTGTGTGTCTTAGCTGGCCGTGAGCGCTTTAGGTCGGCCTCCCTGAACGTCATAGCAAGCGGTACGCCGTGAAAGCTGTCTGATAACCTGACCTTGGTCATGGCCATGACGCTCGTCGTTACGGCCTCTTGGGTGTACATTCATGACTTAATTACCTTCTTGCTGCATTCTTCGAGATCGTTTTTATGTGGTCAAATTTCGACCCATACACGCGTGATATTATTTTTTCTATTATTTTATTATAACCATCTCTATTTTGCCACGTATTAGTGTAATTCAGCACCTGCACAACCACCTTTATTAAAAAAATAAAATGATACTATATACTGTACCAGAATACATCTAAAAAACCTAAATTGATATTAAGACCGAGATACAATGACGGATCTACATTAAACCTTATAAGTGCTTAAGCACCCATTTTATGTTCGCCAAACATTACACTTCTATGTTGGAAACAAGTGATTTTACACAAAAATATTGGTTGAGCACCCAATTTTAGAAAATAAAATATTCTGTTAAAGACAGTTGAGCACCCACGACAAAAAATTCTAAATTATCCTTTAAAAATGCTTTAATATGAAATGTAAAGAAATCCAAAAGAGTTGTCAAAGAATATCTCTTGTACTATTGTTAGTCATACACCTCCTTTGTAAACTGAAAAGTGAGCGGAGATGAAATGACGAGAGAACATGGAAGATATGACGTTTGGAGGTTGGGAATTATTCAACTTCTGTACTGTCTTCAGAAATCGTTGTCATGACATTTAAGTGATCAATGACAAGGCCTGTCACAGTCACAAATTGGGTTGTCTTGACACCTTTTCATTTCGATTCCCCCTCCAATATTAAGTGATTAGGCTGATTTCAATTCCTTCGACTATATATCACTTGCTCTTGTTGATTTGCAACTCTTTTTATAAGCCCTCCCTTAATTCTTCCAGATCTATTTGACTATTTCCTTTCCTGGGTTTTGAAAGCATGTCTTTTCTGGAAATTTTTTAAAAGATCATCTAAAAGGTAAAACAGCAAAAAGAGTCGAAATGGAAAAAAGGGACATCGAATTTATGAGTCTTACTTTCCTTTTTAGTATCCTATTTAGTATGTTTAAAAAAGGATATCTCTTTCTATATATAATAACTTTTTTAACTCTAACTTTCCACGTGACATATTTAAGAACATAAGATCAAGTTTTGATGCATTACACACATTGTTTACCCTCAAAATCGGATAACAATTAAATTTGTAAGTGATTTTAAGGATACGCGGATTAATTTGACACAAAATGATAAATTAAGTTGCAATTGAAATAAACAATGATAGAGTAAATGCAAACTACATGAATTGAACAGTCTCAGCCTTGGAAGGTTAATCACGCTCGAGCCGGATACACTTCGGTCAGTATCAAGATACAGAAGAACAAGAGCTTAAAGAGAAAGAATGATAATGTATTGTTTGGAATGTGTCATACAATTTGTTCAATGAATTATCAGACCCCCCTTTATATAGTAAAGTAGTCCTACTTTAGATACAATTTTATAAAAGATAAAAAATTCCTTAATCGGCTGATTGTCGGTTCCTTGCTGATACATGCCAAAATTCCCGCCGTAATATCCGACTGATCGCGGATATTTCGGTCTTCTGTTGGTTATAACGTTTCTTCGAGCTCGTTTGGGGCTAGGGTCGACTCCGGGGTCACAGACTCAATGTTCTCGAAGGCAGGTGCTCTGACCTCGGATTCTAGCCCGATGTGACTTGGGGTCGATCTTTAGTCTTGTATTGCCATGTTCCGAGTCCATGTCGCAGGTGAACTCGATCTCGACCGTATGCAGATAGTCCCCTCATTTTTTTTGATAGTAAACGACGAGAAACGACACGAGCTTCCGATTCTTACTTCGACACCACACGAAAGAAACGATAAAACAGGCGAGACCTCTTTTCAGTCAAGTCTTAATGGAATTAAATGCTTGTCAGTTACTGGTCGGCCACTCTTGGATGAGAACCGTCATTGAAAAACTATAAATACCTCCTCATTTGTTCATTCATACTTTACATCCAAACCTTCTGCCCTCATACCTTAGGAATCTTAATATTTTCAGGCACTTATTTTTTGGTTATTTGAGATCTTTTACAAGACTTTTGTTTGTCTTCATCCCAAACCACCAAGTACTATTTTAACTTCCTCTTTTTCCTTATTTTTCCTCCATTTTCAAAGAAATGGCGAAGACTTCAAAAATCTTTACCCAAAAAGAAACTCCTTCTACCTCGCGGCCGGCTACCGAGGAGACCGTTTCGTGTACTACTGCCGAGGGAGATTTTAAGGTTGAAAAGCCTTCTTCAGTACAAGGCCGGTGCGAGGATATCTCGAGGTACATCTGCTCGATCATCGAGGATGTTCTCTCTGCAGTAAAAAAGGATTGCAATTGGGCCGACAAACATGTAGTGATTCTTGAACCCGACAAAGACATTACCACCCACGTCGAGGGATATTTAAGTGCTTACACTTATGCCCTTTTTGGATCCGTCCATCATCGATTTCTGCAAGAGATACAAGGTATGCCTCGGTCAAATTAACCCTTCATTCTGGAGGATCGTGATCCTTCTTCATTTCTTTGTGAGCAAGATCGAAGGATGCCCGTTCACCATCGATGACCTCATACGTTTATACAGTCCCCAACTCTACCGAGGGGTGGGGGACTGATAAAAGTCGCGCGTCAGGCCAGTAAAGCCCCATTCTCGAGTATTGATAAAGATCGGGATCGAGGCTGGCTAGGCCGGTTTGTCCGAATGAGGACTTCAGACTTGATTATAGCTGAGCATATGTCATTTCCTAAGAAGTGGAGTATGTTACGCAAGTATAATTTATCTTCCAAAATTTAATTTATCGCTTTTCCCCCTCTTTCTTATCAGTGTTCTGTGGTGGTGCAGTTGTTGCTCGGGTCCCAAATGCAGTTACTTGAATCAAGGAGTGGGTCAAAGGCGTCGTACTACAAAGGCCCTATTCCGAGCGTTCATGGCGCGAGCTTTCAAAGGGACGATGGGAGGCCCATTCACATGGTGAGATCTCTTTCATGAGTAAGTAATATTTGGGTTCCTTTTTGCATCACTAAGTTATCACTTGTTTTATTCCTTTTTACAGGTTTATCCAAAGATGTCAAACTGAGGCATCCACCCGGTGGTGATAACTTCCCCATCAAGTCCCGTATTCTAAGGCATGGTGAAGAGAATAAAAGGAAAAGGGCTCTGAGTGCTCCAAGCTCGGAGAAAAAAAAGCCAAGGAGAAGGCTGGTGCATAAATCTAAAGAAAGCACCAGTGCTCGAGCACCATCTTCGGGTTCACTCTATCGGCTGAGGAATGAATCCGAAGAAGAAAAAGAATAATAAGCCTTCAATATAGTAGCTCAAGTGTCGTCACGACTCGAAGGCCAAGGGGCCTCCAAACCAGAGAAAGATGAGTTTGTTCTTCCTCAAGTTAGGGAGGCCGACGAGGAGGTCGTAGCCGAAGCTTCTCGGGATGTGGGCGACATCCCAAAGGAAGCACATGGTGTGATCGACATCACCGAGTCTCCTTCGTTCACTGAGTCCATGTACAACGAGGCTCAGATGGTGAAGGAATGTCCCAATGAATGGGCTCACAGAGCGGACGACCCCTTTCGTGGCTTTTTTGATGTCGTGAATTCTACTGCCACAGAGGACGTCACCGGGTTCGGTGACTTGGAGGTTCTGAAGAAGAGTTCTTCTTCGGGAAAAAGTGTTCCTTCTTCAAGCTTGAAACTGAGCAACCGGTTCCTAGCTCTGAGTGTGGATCCCGACAAGAAGCGGTTGATCGTCATCTCCGTTTCGGAGGATGCCCGAATCTTCTCTATTCCCGTATGGGTGTCCAGCTACCTTCAGTTATTGGTGATTGAGGAAGACCAAGCTAAGATGAATGAGGTAGACGCGCCCTGCCTGTTCAACGAAGCACAACATGCGTTAAATTAGGTAACTTCAAATACTTCCCAATGATTGTTAATTTGTACTGAGACTTATAGATAATCCTAACATTGCTCTCTGTATTTGTAAGCCTCGGTGCTTCATCATGAGATCTTTATCCAATATGGGATGAGCTAAACCAACTTGACGCCGAGGTCCGAGGGATCACTAAGAAGAGAGATACTTACAAGCTTCTCAGCGAGCAACGTGAATGGGAGGTTAAGAGCCTTCGACCTGAGATGGAGGTGACTCGGAATGAGCATGCTGACTTGGTCGAGCATGTAAAAATATTTGAGGTTAGTGACTATGAGCTAGACTGGGTGACTAATTGTCGGAATCTGTAGGTCCAATAAAAAATAGATTGGATCGACCAACTTCGAGCTGAGATGGATGTTGTCAAGGCCAAGTCCGATGAACGGAGAGGCAGCATGGACCGCCTAGCCTCGGGAAAAGAGACTTCTCGGGTGCAGCTGGATTTGGATGAGGATGAGGTTTGAGCGGCAACGGAAAAGGCCGAGGTGAGGAACTCCAATCTCAGCTAAGTGTAGCCGTCTCTGATAGAGGAAATCTTGCTAAGGAGGTAGACACGACTAAGTCAGTGGTCGTTGTTCTTAAATCCGATACCGATGAAATGGTGGCCCAATATAAGACCGATGCCGAGGCGGCCCAGGCCCGAACAAAAAATATCATTGAGCATGCGAAGCGGAAATCCTGAAGGGGGGCCCTCGAGGAGATTCATGCTCGGGGTTTCGACTTGTCGAGCGGAATCCAGAGTGCTAAGGGGATCGAAGCCGAGGTCGAGGCCAATAGGTTGGATTATCCTAAGGAAGACTCCGAGGGTTCGAGCAGATACGAGGGTGAAGGAGACTCCGAATACCTTGGCGATGAGGCAGCCTCCGGTTAAGATCAGGCCGTTTAAGTGCCTTGTACATTTTTTTGTATTTATTTACTTGTCTACTTTTGTATTTTTTTTGTCGGCCATCTTTGAATTTTGCTGTTTACTTTTCTTTATTATTTATATTTGCAAAGATCCAAATGCCTTAGCATGAAATAGTTAGGTCATGTTCGGAGGTTCGACCATGCCTTGGCTTTGAAATTATTTTGTTTAAGGAATCATGGGGGTTTGGTATTACTAGAAACTTTTCCCTAAAGTACTTATAATTTTTTAGATTATGGCTTGCTGAGGGTAGACTTTAGAAGGCCTTGTTTTTTATCACTGGTCACAGACGTCTCCGAGCCGTTATAATATGGCCATAGCCTTTTAGTTCGGGTGTTTCCCAGTTGTATTTTCACCTCGAGTTATCTGGGCTTGCCTAATATAACAGTTCAAGAATGGGGATGGACATAACCTTGAAGATTCAGACACTGCCTAATAGGTCTTGTGCCCCTAGGCTGCGATAGACTGAGCCGTCCGAGTTTGTGTTTTGGACAGCAGTCCCCGATTGAGAGTGATCACTTGAAACCGGATAAGGAGGCCCTTGGGCTCGATACTTTCAGGGGATCGGATGTAGGAAATTCCTTAAAAAAATAGAAAGAAGAGAAAATTTTAAGGGAAAACATATTTATCCGCAAGGTAGAGACTTTTTTTAATTATTGTGCGTAATAGTTACACATGTGTACAAGATTTGTGCCAGGGCTCGAGCAGTCTATGCTGACACGGTTCATTTGACTGTTTGTCCCTTATATTAAATCCTATCGATCGAGCCGAGACCATTCAATCATATAGTTTCTTCCTTGCTAAATTTTTTATTTGAGGGTAATGCCCCCTAGCATTTGGGGCCAATCATAGGGAGGCCTCAAATAATATTGTCATGATCTTCAATACCGGTTCGTAACCGAACTTCAATTCTAAGTTAGCACGATTTACTGTTGCCTCGTTAAAAACCTTGCTGGAAAATCCATTTGGGACAAAATTGGTTCAAGGGAAAAAAAGTGCAACACATGCTTTCAGGCTTAAAGACTGTATCGTTCTTTAATTATTGCCTGCAAGTGTTAGTTCAGAATGCAAATAAATAAAAGGAAAGAAATTAGGTCGTACATTAGCATTAGTATCACTTCAAGTGAGCTATGTTCCATTTTTTCTGTAGTTGCTCACCGTTCATTTTTTCGAGTTTCTACAATCCTTTACCGGTGATCTCGACAATTCGATAAGATCCTTCCCAGTTTGGCCCCAGCTTCCATTCGTTCGGGTTCCGAGTGCTTAGTGTGACCTTTCTTAACACTAAGTCCCCGACATTGAAGTGTCGAAAGGTGGCTCTTCGATTGTAATATCTCTCGATCCGCTATTTTTGGGCGGCCAACCGGAAGGGCGGCTTCACGCCTTTCATCTAATAGCTCCAGGCTCGTATTCACGGCCTCATTGTTTGATTCCTTGGCTGCATATCGAACCCGAGACTTGGTTCTCCGACTTCGATCGATATTAGAGCTTCGACGCCATAAACAAGTGAGAACGGGGTGGCCTCGGTACTGGACTTGAGGTCATACGGTATGCCCAGATGACTTCGGGCAGGATTTCCTTCCATTTTCCTTTGGCGTCGATCAACCTCTTTTTGAGGTTTGTGAGTATGGTTTTGTTTGTTGATTTTGCTTGTCCGTTCCCACTAGGGTGGTAGGGTGTTGATAGGATCTTTTTGATCTTATGATCTTCGAGAAACTTGCTTACTTTGCTGCCGATGAATTGTTCCCGTTGTCACATACGATCTCAGCCGGCGTTCCAAACCGGCATATGATGTGGTCCCAAATGAAATTGATGACTTCTTTCTCCCAGACTTTTCGTATGCCTGGGCTTCCAACCACTTAGAAAAATAGTTAGTCATAAACAATATAAATTGAGCCTTACCGGGTGCCATGGAATGGGGCCAACAATATTCATTCCCCACTTCAAGGACGACCATGGTGACAAAACCGAATGCAGCAGCTCCCCGAGTTGATGGATCATCGGAGCGTTTTTTTGACATTCATCACATTTTTGTACGAACTCATTCGCGTCCTTTTCCATATCGATCCAGTAGTAGCCGACTCTAGTTACTTTTCGAACCAATGATTCGGCGCCTGAATGATTTCCATAGTTGCCTTCGTGTATTTCCCTCAAAACGTACTCGGTATCCCCTGGTCCTAGACATATCACGAGTGGGCCGTCGAATGTTCTTCTGAACAGGGTTCCGTATTCGGACTGGCTAAACCGGGCTGCCTTTGTATGCATGTCCCTCGATTCTTTTGTATCTAAGGGAAATTTTCCGGTCTTCAGATATTCTATATATTTATTTCTCCAGCCCCAAGTAAGGCTCGTCGAATTAATCTCGGCATGACCTTATTCCACTACCGATCTCATGAGTTGTACCACTCCCCCCGAGTTGAACTCGTCATCCTCGACTAACGATCCTAAATTAGCAAGGGCATCAGCCTCACTATTTTGATCCCGAGGTACGTGCTGCGAAGTCCACTCCTTGAACCGATGTAATGTTACCTGCAATTTATCCATGTACCTTTGCTTTTGTTCCTCTCTGACCTCGAACGTCCCATTAACTTGGTTCACCACGAGGAGGGAGTCACACTTAGCTTCGATCACCTCCACCCTCAAGCTTTTGGCTAGTTCAAGACCTACAATCATGGACCCATATCCGGCCTCGTTGTGAGTCAATTTCACAGTCCTAATAGATTGTCTAACTAAGTTTCCTGTTGGTGGCTTCAATACGATGCCAAGTCTAGACCCTTTTGCGTTCGAGGCACTGTTCGAAAAGAGGGTCTAGATCGCCGAAGAGGTCCCTGAGTTCATCAATAACTCTCTTTTGACCTTTGGTATTAGGGCCGGTGTAAAGATGACCACAAAGGCTGCCAAATTTGAGATATAATGGCAGTCCGGGGCCGATATTCAATATCGTACCCACTGATTTCCATGGCCCATTTAGCCACATATGGGGTGACACTGGAAGTATGGTCTTAGCTTTTTAGAGGCGCTTAACAAAGCGAGCGCCAACTTTTCAAGTTGAGGGTACCTAGTTTCAGCCTCACCTGAGTTCTTGCTAACATAATAAATTGGAAATTGCGTACCTTGCTCGTCCCGGACTAGGAATCCAGTTACCACTATCTCTGATACTGCGAAGTACACGTATAGTTGTTCGTCTGTCTTCGGCGTGTGAAGAAGCGGTGGGCTCGATAAATACCGCTTGAGTTTCTCCAAGGCTCGTTGGCACTCTGGGGTCCATGAAAAAGTTATTCTTATTCTTCTTCAATAGTGAGAAGAGTCAGAGGCTCTTATCGGAGGACCTCGAGATGAATTGCCCCAGGGCGGCTATGCGTCCGGTTAATCTTTTCACGGCCTTCACATTGTCCACAACCATAATATCTTCGTTGGCTTTGATCTTGTCGGGGTTGATCTCGATTCCCCGGTTGGATACCATGAACTCGAGGAATTTACCTGATCCAACTCCAAATGCACATTTCTCAGGGTTCAGCTTCATATTGTATTTCTTAAATATGCTGAAGGTTTCCTGCAAATGTTTTAAATGGTCCTCTGCTCACAGGGACTTAACCAACATATCGTCAATGTAAACCTCCATTTATTTTCCTCTTTTTTCCTCAAACATCTGGTTTACTAGGCGTTGGTAAGAGGCACCGTCATTTTTTAATCCGAATGACATCATGTTATAGCAGTATATGCCATACTTAGTGATGAAGGAGGTTTTTTCATGATCATCCGTGTTTATCCATATTTGGTTGTATTCGGAGTAGGCATCGAGAAAACTAAGGATCTCGTGGACGGCCATGGCATCGATCATGAAATCGATTTTGGGCAAAGGGAAGGGTCCTTGGGACATGCCTTATTCAAATTCTTATAGTCTACACACATTCTTAATTTATTCCCTTTTTTAGAGACTACCACTACATTTTCTAACCAATCCGGGTATTTAACCTACTGAATGGACCCTATTTTAAGGGGTTTAGATACCTCATTCTTGATAAAAGTATGTTTGACCTCGGACTAGGGTCTCCTCTTCTGCTTGACCAGATAGAACTTCGGGTCAAGGTTTAGCTTATGAGTGGTTATCTCCGATGGGATCCCTGTCATATCAAGGTGGGACCAAGCGAAACAATATTCATTAGCTATAAGAAATTGAATGATTTTTTTCCTAAGCACGGGGCGTAACCTCTTCCCCAGGTATACCTTTCGATCGGGCAAGTGTTCACTAAATATGACTTCTTCCAGTTCCTTGACCGTTGATTTTGTAACATCAGAGTAATCGGGGGATATGAAAGATCTAGGGAACCCGTAGTCCTCGTCCTCGTCTACACCTCGTTCCTCTAATTCTACCGAGGCTGGTATCAGTGATTGCCATTTGTCCTCGTCTTTGACCATCTGGTTCGGATCCTCCGATATTGAGATTGTGGATGCCAAGATCACTTCATCGATCACAAATATTTACTTGGGGAGGCCGGTTGTTCCCCATAAACTATTTGAATCCGCTGGGTGTTGGGAATTTCAACATCTGGTGCATTGCCGAGGGCATGGCTCTCATGTTGGGAATCCATGGCCTCCTTAACAAAGCGTTGTATCTCATATCCCCCTCGATTACATAGAACTTGGCTTCTTGCACAATTTTGGCGATGTTTACTGGAAATGTTACCTCCCCTTTAGTGGTCTCGCATGCCATGTTGAATCGGTTTAGGATTTGGACCGTAGGTACAATCTGGTCTTGTAAGCCGAGTTGTTCCACGATCCTTGATCTGATGATGTTGGCTGAGCTACCTGGATCAATTAACACATGCTTAATTCGAAATTTATTTATGAGTACTGATATTAACAATGTGTCGTTGTGGGGCTGCACGATCCCCTCAGCTTCCTCGTCATTAAAAGAGTAGGTTCCTTCCGGTACGTAATTCCAAGTCCTTTTTTCTCTTTTGATAGATACTTTGGTGCGCTTTATCATCGGTCCCTGGGAATGTCGACCCCACCGATGATCATGTTAATGACGTGCTGAGGTTCTTTCTGCTCGGTCTACTTATTAGAATACCTGTTCTTGAAGTGGTTCTTGGCCCAATCACTTAGGAACTCTCGGAGATGCCCATGGTTGAACAGTCAGACCACCTCTTCTCTTAATTTCGGCAGTCTTTTGTTCTGTGGCCATGACTGTCGTGATATTTTCACATTAGGTTGGGATCAATTTGGGATGGATTAGACTGTAAAGTTCTAGGACAATTGGTATCTTTGATGTGTCTGATAGCAGATACAATAGCGGCGGCATCAACGTTGAAGTACTCCGATAATCTCGGCGCTTCTTTAGGCCCGATGGGCCTGTTGAAGTTGTTTTTGCTCATGATTACCCCGTTGCTCTAACCTCTATCACTTCCCTCTTTCATTTCTCATAGAATTCCGCCCGGACCCACTGCTTCTTCGGTCTCCATTATACAGTTGATACTGATCCCTATTTGATCTCGGTTCATGATCGATGTCTCTCTTGACTATGTCGATGGTTTTGACGGGATATATGGACCCGAAAGAGGCCCCAAGTTGATCATCTTGACCATGATTTTTGATTTGATATCGGTTGTGTACATCGGCCCAAGTGACGACTGGATATTCCACCAGGTTCTGTTTCAATTGCTGTGAGGCCAATGAGCTCCGAATATTGAGTTCTTGGGTGAAAACCTGAACGGCCCAATCAACAGTGACCGGTGGCAGGTCCATCCCTTCCATTTGAAATCGGGATACGAACTCTCTGAGAATCTTGTTATCCTTCTATTTTACTTTGAAAAGGTACGACTTCCTAGTCTCGACCTTGATGGCCCCGACGTGTGCTTTCACGAAAGAGTCTGCAAGCATAGAAAATAAGTAAATAGAATTAGGAAGTAAGTTGTGATACTATATCATTGCTCCTTTTGACAGGGTCTCTCTGAACTTTTTAATAGGACAGACCCAATCCCATCATCCTCCAAGTTGTTCCCTTTGATGGCACATGTGCAAGAGGTTACATGCTCATTTGGGTTGGTCGTTCTGTTATACTTAGGAATCACAGGCATGAGGAATTTATTAGGGATTGGATTTTGATCCGTGCTCAGAGGAAAATGTTTTTGCATGAACTTCTTGGAATGCAGTCCTTTAAATATCGGCGGTGCTCCTGGGATTTGGTCTAACGTAGAATTGTAGGTTTCCACTTTTTGTCATTAGCTTCGATTTTCTTCTCCCCCCGATTCTGCCCGTTTTGTCAGTTCCTCGAGCATCTTTATTATCTCGAGGTTAGTCCCTGATTCATTTTCATTCGACCTCTCTGTGACCGGTTCATCCCTGCGGGTGACTTCTCGGGGTGGGTCGGGTTCAACTCTGCTCGGTGCGCGGCTTTGGTTTTGTAACTGAGCTATCGCCACCTATTGTGCCTGCACCATTTCGAAGATCACCTGTAAACTGATCCCGTCTCCTCCAATGTTTTGTATAAATTGAGCCGCTGATCGGGCTCCACCACAGACGTTATTCTCGGGGTTGATAGGTAGGTTTGTGTCGATAGACACATGTAAATTAGCGTCAATCGGGTTCGCGGCCGGGGCTACATTGTTACTTTCACCATGGTGACTGGACTCATTGTCAACATGTAGGGGTGCTGATTAAGAGTTTGACATTTTGTGTTTTAACCTGAAATTTTAGACACTTCAAAAAACAAGTGTAAAACAGTGTGTGTTATGGAGATTTGTATCAAATAACCAATATTATCCTTAGCCCCACGATGAGTACCAAACTGTTTACCCCCAAAATTGGATAAAAATTGAATTTGTAAGTGGTTTTAAGGATACGTGGATTAACTTGACACAAAATGATAAGTTAAGATGCAATTGAAATAAACAATGATAGAGTAAACGTAAACCAAACGAATTGAATAGTCTCAGCCTTGGAAGATTAATCACCCTCGATCCGGATACACTTCGGTTGTTATCACGATACAGAGGAACAAGAGATTAAAGAGAAAGAATTATAATGTATTGCTTTGGAATGTGTGATACAATCTGTTCCATGAATTTTCAGACCTCCCTTTATATAGTAGAGGAATCCTACTTTAGGTACAATTTTATAAAAGGTAAAAAATCCCTTGATTTGCTGATTGCCGGTTCCTTGCTGTTACGCACCGAGATTCCCGCTGTAATATCTGACGGGTCGCGGATATTTTGGCCTTTTGTTGGTTATGCCAACAATGTTTCTTCGAACTCGTTTGGGGCTAGGGTTGACTCCGGTGTCACGGACTCAATGGTCTCGAAGGCAGGTGTTCTAACACCGGGTTCTAGCCCGGTGTGACTTGGGGTCGATCTTCAATCCTGTATTGCCATATTCCGAGCCTGACCTTCCATGTCGTGGGGGAATTCGAGCTCAACCGTATATTTACATCTTTAGTTTAAGACAACAAGATTTAGAAGTCTTAAACTTTGTGCTGAGTCACACAGATAAATTGAAACGGAGTAAGTAAATTAAAACAGAAGGATAATTATTTTTCTACTGATTAAGGATGGGAAAGGTAGGTGGAGAAACTGGCAAGGGTAGATTGGAAAACAAAGTAATACTTAATACTCCCTCCGGTTCACAATAGGTGACTAGTTTCTTTTTTTATTTTGGTCCACAATAAGTGTCCAGTTATGTAATCAAGAAAGAATTCAATTTATTTTTACAAAATAACCCTTATGTACATATCCGTAAAAAGTTTTCTTAGTCCTCACATTAAATGTTTAATTAGGGGTAGTTTAGTCATAATAGATATTTTTGTATAGAATTTAATATTTTGTTAATGGGTGTGCTAAAAGTAAATTGGTCACTTATTGTAAACCGGAGGGAGTATTATTCTCGAACATATTTTGAGATTTTGCTGATTCAAGACTCTCTAGGCTTCACAAAATGAAAGGACAATCAATGTTGGATTTACAGTGTGATAAATGAGGTAAAAAGGTGAAGGGCATGTCTGATATGTGTAAGTAATGCAAGTGCCCTTTTAACTAATTCAGGAAAGCTATGTGTTTCCTTTCAATTTTTTTTGTCATGTTTTGAAGGAACTAACCAAAACAACTCCCCCTTCTTTTTCAGGAAACATCATCATACTTTTGACACCCAAGCCTTGTCGAGAACAAGCAAAATAGTATCACAATTTGAGAAAAGACATATAATTACCCACTGTATATCATTCACTAATTTCCCCCTAGATCGCATGCTTCCCTTCCTTGCAGAGGCGGACCCAGGATTTGAGGGTGGCAGGGCCATAAGTCAACTACTCAACCAGTTCCCCTATATAGCTTTTGAGCTTAAGGGTTCCAAGTAAAATATATGACCGTTTTCAAAATATATACACATAATATTTATAATTTTTGCCGAAGTTAATTGGGTCCGGTGACCCCTCCATTCCTAACATAGGACCGCCTCTGCTTCCGTAACTTTATTAATTAAGCTACATGTAATCCTTCTCTTCCTTTTTACTTGTCCGATATACTAAAATATGTTTTCATTATTACACATGTCCACTATACTAAATCAAGAAAAAGATAATAATTTTTTTTTCTGTTTTACATTTATCATTAATTACTCATTCCTTAAATCATTTCTCAATAACTTGAAATGCTTTCATTATTATGGGTAAAATTGTAAAATAAATATTTCATGTATTGTTTCTTAAGAGGTATGAAAAGTCCAAAGGACAACTAAAGTAAACAGAGAGAGTATATGTTAAAGAACTAGATAGTGGACCTAACTCAACCCTAAAAGCTAGCTAATGAGATGAGAATTATCCAAGTCCAAATAAGTAGAGGCGGAGCTAGCCTTATAGGTGCGGGTTCGACCGAACCCAACCACTTTTGCTCAAACGTTGCATTTATATTAAGAAATTTATTAAATATATAAAAATATTTAACTGCGAATGCATTAACTAAGACGATCTATGGGTTATGAGGCAAATTCAGAACCCATAAATTTTAAATCCTGACTCCACCTCAATATATTAGGAAACTGTTTAACCAAAGAACCGGATTCTTAGTCAAAGCTATTTTTAAGAAGTACTCGAGCTTCTGATAACCAACAAAATTCACTAAGAACAATAATAGAAATTAGACTTGTAAAATAGGAAAACAATAAGTGCATAGAAATGTAAATATATTTCAGTAGTGGTTCGAACGTGTGTCTACAAGTGAGATCTTACTCCCTTTTACAGGGAACTTCTTAATATAATGTCTACTCTTCTTAAGTATTGAGCATTAATAAATATTTATATCATTAATGTAACGTTACAATAGGTAATCGTAACTGTTGCGTGAAGATTCTGTAACGTTTAGCTCATTCATTGAAGATCTATGAATCTGCCCTTTATTCTGCTTTGGTTCATTCTGACTATGTCTCTTCAACTCCTCAATTAGACTGGAACTTCTTCTTCTAATTATCTCGTGGGTGTTTACCCCGTACCTCTTTGTTCCGTACCTCTTTCTAAGCTTTCATCCAGCTGTCGCTCTTCCATTGCTCCACGTATATTGCTTTATCATCCAAGATATTACACGTATAATTTCTATTTTTTTACTAATACATATAGTCCCCCCCCACTTACCATTTATTTATCAATTGAATATTTGGTAAGTGGATACTCATTTATGGTGGAAATTTTTTGCCGCCGTTTTACTCATACAATTGCATCTGTCTCTGAACGTACGCGTCGCTTGTCACTTCTATTAAATGCATGTGCCACGTGGTGATTTCGGATTGGTTTTGCAATTCATCAGCACACTTTAGGGCTTTTTGCGGTTGCATCAGTCACGAAGTGACAGTTTTAATAATAACTTTCACATCATTATCTTTCCATTTTTTGACGGTTGCCTTCGTGTATAAATACCCCTTTTTGCATTTGCTTCTATGAAAAACTTCTAACTTTTTTTTGTTTCTTACAAGTCCTTCTTTCATGAAAATATGTCTTCTTTAAACCTAGACCCCAAAAAATTAATAATAGTCGATGAACTATCTCCTTCTTCTGTTCCGATCCGGAGTAGGAAGGGCAGTAGATTAAGGAGTTTGGGCTCAACGCTTTCTAGAGGGTCTTCTATTTCTGAAAGTAACATAACTCCTCCAGCAACTTCTAGGGTTATTGTTACTCCATCTTTTTCTAGGGCTAGAGCTTCTAGATCTTCTTCTAAGAGTAGAGAGTCCAGTGAACCACTTCGAGAACCAAAGGTTGATGAGATTGTACCAACTGAATTTTCTTTCGTAAATGTTAGTGAATCCATAAGAAAACAGCTTTATTCCAAGACGTCTCATGATCGCGTTGATATTTACCCTACTCAAATTACTGAGGGTTTGATTTCTCTTGTGCGCAGAGACTGTTATTGAAAATTTAATTTCCCGGTCTTGGTCCCCAATGAAAATCAAAGGATAACTTCTTATAAAGAAGGCTATTTTTTTGTACATACCTACCCTTTTACTTTGGGTTTCAGGACTTCCATCGACCCTGTCATTATAGAGTTTTGCCAATTTTTTAACGTATGTTTGGGACAAATCGATCCTATCGTCTGGAGGGAAGTAGCATGCCTCAGATATTTGGCTAACTTGCTTTTACCTTTTATCATCTTATTCACCTCCACTCTCCCAAGTTATTCCGCCAAAGAATCTTTACTCTTGTGGCTAGGATTAAGTGAGGTTTAGTCATTCCTGATGATGATAAAGATAGAGGTTGGTATGCCAGGTTTGTTGCTGCCCTTACAGGTGGATTAGTAGGTGCAGAAATATTTACCCTTCCCTGAGAAGTGGAACTTTGCACGTAAGTTTTGGTTACTCACTTATTTCCTTATTCTTGATAGATGTTCAGTACCGTGACTGTTTTTTTCTTTTTTCAGCAACCATGGGAACCGTCGAGGAGATTTCCAGTCTCTGTGGTTGGGTAGAAAAATTATTGTTGATCGCTCCAATGGAATAACGTTCTTGGAAATACCTTTCTGCAAGGTTTGGTTGGAAAGTAAAAACCCATGGTAGTTTTTTTTTAAGTTTCCTTTTTCTCTCTTTTTTGAACTTCTCTAATCCCTTTTGTTTGTTAGGGTTTCCCGCTCGTGGTGTCACCACTGCTGCTATAACTTCTTTGAAGCTCTCTTTGTCCAAGGCTCAAGAAATTATCTTAAATTCTTCTTCGTCAAAAAGGAAAGCGGATAGGAATCAAACCTTAGAAGATGAGGAGGAGCAGGAGGAAGGCTCGTTGGTTCGTAGGCCACGAGCAAGAAGAAGAGTCGTGTCTGATGACGAATCTTCTCCCCTTACTGGTCCATCTTCCGTGCCTGAACCTGATCATTCTACCCTTGCATACTCTGAGGAGGAAACTCCTTTTGCAGCCACTGATTTAGTTGAGCAATTGTTCCATCAAGTTTTTGGCTCAATTTTAGAAGAGACGCCTCTTTCCATCTTTCTTCCTTCTGCTCCAGTGGAACTTCAGGTTCAGTATGCCGTGCCTATTGCTGTTTCTACTTCCCCGTCTGTGCCACCCGTGGCTCCTTCATCTACCCCTACTACCCTGCCTTCTATTATTGAAGTAGGGTCTTCTAGCAATGGGGAGATGAAGCAAATTATGATCGAGGTTCCTGAGGGAGGTAGCCTCTTAAAGAAATCAGGCCAGGCGGATGTGTGGTTGAAGCCTTTGATTGGCCCGGTTGAAAAGTCAAAATTGAAAAGTCATAGCTCCTTAACGTGGATGAATGAGATTGTACACTCATCTTTGAAGGTAAGCTTCCTGCTATTTCATCTAATTTTCCTTTTTTTTTTTGTACAGATCAATCTCATTGGTACATAGTTAATGAAAAGGATCTTACATACGGAGCAATTAATGAATGACAACCATACCGAGGCTGATAACTGGAATGAACAATTTGAAAGCCTTCAACTTGATATGGAAGAAGTAGAAGAGGAAAAACTTACCTTAGAGCAGCAGGTTAGAGTGATAGCAACAGAATTAGCCATTGAGAAGGCTTTGTCGAATCAAGTAGGCAAGGATAAGAACATCCTGTAATCCTCATTTGCAGAACAACTTTCCCGTGCTTCTGAAGAAATAAAAAGCTTGAAGGATTTTCTAAACCAGAAAGAGGCTTATGATGGAGAACTCGTTCAATCGCTTACTCAGACCCAAGAAGACCTCCATGAATCCTCTAACAAGGTTTAACTTTTGGAGAGATCCCTTGCTCCTTTACAAGCTTCCTACAATGTTGCTGTGGTTGAAAGGGATGAACTGAGAGCATACGTTGAACAATGGGAGAAGGACTATGAAGCTCTCGAGGATAAGGCAACTGTTGATGTGACATGGGCTTACTTGAATGCCCGACTTGATACATTAATGGAAGTGGGCCAAGAAAACTTTGACTTACAAGCTGAAATTGCCAAAACTAAGGAGACAATTGAAAAGTATCGGCAGAGTCAAAGTTTTTCATCATCTGAGGTTGAAGTTCCGGTGGGTGATGAGATCGTGCCTAATGAAGTTGATGCCCAACCCTTTCCATCTCAAGATTCTCCTTCTGTTGATGAAGATAATTCTCCCAGTTTCTAGTGAAAGTGTTTGTTAACACCTTTCTTTTTTTTTATTTTGGAGAATCAATTGGTGGTTACCCCTGGTCCCATTTGGGGGTAAAGTTAGATTGGTAAGTCCCCAATGACAACTTAGGGGAAATTTTGTATAAACAAATTCGGGTTGGACTAAGTTGATACTTAGTTTCTACCGTCGTATAATATTAATTTCTTGTCATGACTTGTGTTTTTCGAGTTTTCGTTTTATTCTTAAGTGTTTGCATATAAAATGCTTTATGTTCGGGTTTTTGTTTCACCCTTTTTAACTTTGCATTAAAAATGCTTCAATACTTCGTGTCTTTTTGAAACAAGAACGATGTATAAAAGAGGGCCCTTTTATGAACGACACTTAATAAAGAAGACGTCTCAACTTCATAATGGTGTAAATATACGAAAGAGAGATAGGAATTCACATGTTCCTTTGAGTAATGCTTTGAAGAAAGTTTTTGTATTATTTGAACTTTCATAATACTTTACATGTGTTCAAGTATCGTGTATAAATCTTTTGTAACTGTTTTCTTTTACAACAGATTTTGAATAAATACAGGGGTACAAATTTCAACCCGTGACTAAATTTTGCCTTTAACCTAAACATTCGTTTTCATTTACAAGCATGTTTTTTGTAGGTTTCTGAATCAGGCTTTGTATGATAGTCTTCAGCTCTTTGATTTCGCTCGTCACTTTTGATTTGTTAGGTAAAATAGGTTTTCAGGCTTGATCTCTGACTTTTTGCTAGTCTTCTTTATTGAGCTTTGACTTTTTTGATAGTCTTCTTTGCCTTCCATATTATATAGTCCCCCACATGTTTGAGCTTTGAAGAATGAAATCTCGAGCACTTGACTACTCTTTGCTTGTGGTCCTTTTCCTGAGAAGGAAAAACATACGGGACTCGAAGGTATATAGTTTAGATGATGACTGCTTAACCCTTTGAAATGTCCATCAGAAAGGTTGTAACCCTAGACCGGGAATTCAGTTACTTCCTCGTGTCTATTCATGTCTAATATCATCATTTGGTTATGTGTTAGCTTTTTGCCTATCATCTAAAATTGTTAGTATAACTTTAACTGTACTAAATAAAATCATGCGTAATGATACCTGACCGTGGGTACTCCTTTTGCTTAGAAGTAATAATTGTTCAAATGAACAGCATTCCAACTTGTTGGTAAGATCCTGCCGTCCATGGTTTCCAGCTCATAAGCACATTTTCCAGCAATACCACACACTTTATAAGGTCCTTCCTAATTTGGGTTTAATTTTCCTGCTCCAGCCTCTTTTGTTGATTGGAAAAGTTTTTTGAGAAAAAGTTCCCCAATTTTAAAATATCTGAGGTGAGATTTTCTATTGTGATGCCGCTCTATAATTTGCTTTTGAGCTTCCATGTGAATTAAAACGGATTCTCTCCTTTGTTCAAGCAAATCTAGATTTGTTCTCAACTCGTCGTTGTTTGTTTCTTATGTTGCTGCTATGAATCTCGTACTTGGTTCACCAATTTCCACTAGTATTAGGGCCTCCAAGCTGTAGACAAGCGCGAATGAGGTTTCTCCCGTGGCTATTTTGGTTGTAGTCATATAAGCCCATAATACTCCTGGTAGCTTTTCAGGCCAATTTCCTTTTGATTTTTCCAATCGTTTCTTCAAATTATCGATGATGATCTTATTTGTTGACTCAGCTTGCCCATTAGCCACGGGGTGATACGGTGAAGAAGTGATAAGTTTTATTTTCTAGCTTTGGAAGAATTTCATGATATGCGAGCCTATGAATTGCGGGCCATTATCACATACGATTTCCTTTAGGACACCAAAGCGGCATATGATGTTTTTCCAAAAGCGGCATATGATGTTTCGTTAAATGAAGCTTTTCACATCTTTTTCTCACACCTGTTTAAAAGCATCTTCCTCAACACCGTACCTTTACTTTGGCTTGGGGTAGAGGCCCTACTATATCCATTCCCCATTTCATAAATGGCCAAGGTGATGTAATCGGATGTAGTAATTCTGCGGGCCGATGCATGTTGTTAGCATAACGCTGACATTTATCGCATTTAGCTACGAAATTTTCAGTGTCTTCTTCCATCTTTGGCGAATAATACCCTACTCTGATTAGAGTTTTGACTAGAGATCTTCCACCTGCGTGGTTTCCACAACGTCCTTTGTGTACTTCTTTCATCACGTACTCCGTTTGATTAGGTCCGAGGCACCTTGCTAGAGGACCACCAAACATTTTGCGATATAAAGTTTCACGAACTAGGAAATACCGTGCAGCTTTTTGTCGAAGTGCTTGAGCTTATTTCTTATCCTTAGGCACGATACCATTCTGCAAAAAAAATTAAAATTTTGTTTCTCTAATCCCAGGTTAGATTATTAAATGTTACCTCGTTCTGTTCTTAGTCGATTGCTAAATGAAATAAATGTATCACAATAGCATTTTGTTTATTCGTTACATCTGTAACTGATGCGAGGTTAGCTAATGCATCCGCTTCTGCGTTTTTCTCTCTAGGTATTTGCACGATCTTCCATGATTGGAATCACCTCACTAGGTCCCGTGCCTTTTCCAAATATCGTTGCATTTGAGTTTCTCTGGCGGTATAAGTCCTCTGCATTTGATTTACCACCAGTTGAGAGTCACTTTTGATCACGATCTGCTCTATTGAGAGTTCTCGTGCTAATTCAAGTCCTGCAATGGTAGCTTCATACTCCGCTTCATTGTTAGTGATATGGTAACATTTAATAGCTTGCCTTATCTTTTCACCCGAAGGTGGTATCAAGACAATTTCTAAACCGACTCCTTTAACATTAGAAGAACCGTCAGTAAATAAAGTCCATGTTCCTAGATTAGCTCCGGTAAAAATCTGTAATTCCTTTTCTACTTCAGGAATTATGTTAACATTAAAATCTGCGACAAAATCAGCTAAGACCTGAGACTTTATTGCTGTCCTAGGTTGATAAACGATGTCGTATTCGCTTAATTCTATTGCCCATTTAGCCAATCTTCCTGACAGTTCCTGTTTATGTAGGATATTTCTTAAAGGATATGAAGTTACAACAATAATTGGATGACACCGAAAGTATGGTCTTAACTTCCTAGCTGCCATGACTAGAGCCAAGGCTAATTTTTCTAGATGGGTGTATCTAGTTTCAGCATCCAGTAAGGATTTACTTACATAGTAAATGGGAGATTGCTTAATTTTATCTTCCCTTACCAGGACTGCACTCACAACTATTTATGCAACAACAAGATAAATATACAGTCTTTCCCCTTCCTTTGGTTTGGATAGTAGTGGGGGGTTTGATAGGTAGGCCTTCAAGTTTTTGAGGGCTTGCTGGCATTCTTCGGTCCATTCGAACTGATTCTGCTTCTTTAGTACTGAGAAGAATTTGAAACTCTTCTCTGAAGATCTTGAAATGAATCTTCCTAAAGCTGCGATCCTAATTGTCGGCCTTTGAACTTCTTTTTTGCTCGTGAGTATATCAGGTATTTCTTCAATAGCTTTAATATTAGCAAGATTTACTTCAATGCCTTTATTTTATACGAGAAAACCAAAAAACTTACCTGATTCGACGCCAAAGGCGCACTTTTCTAGATTTAGTTTCATGTTATACTTGCGGAGGATCTCGAATGTAGCTGAAAGATGTTGGAAGTGGTCTTCAGCCTGTGTTGACTTCACCAACATGTCATCAACGTATACCTCCATTGTCTTTCCCAGATGTTCCTGGAACATCTTGGTCACTAGCCTTTGATACGTGGCTCCAACATTTTTCAAGACAAAAGGCATGACTTTGTAATAGTAAGTCCCTGTGTTTGTAATAAAGGAAGTTTTTTCCTCATCTAAGGGGTCCATTTTTATCTGATTGTAACCAGAATATGCATCTAGAAAGCTTAACAATTCATGACCTGCAGTGGAATCAATCATTTGATCTATCTGCGGTAAAGGAAATGAATCCTTTGGGCATGCTTTGTTTAAATCAGTGTAATCTACGCATACTCTCCATTTACCGTTCTTTTTAGGAACTACTACAATATTAGCTAACCAATCAGGATGTTTTACCTTGCGTATTGAACTGATTTTTAAGAGTTTTTGTACCTCTTCATCGATCACTTGATTCTTGGATGACCCCTGCTTCCTTTTCTTTTGCTTGACAGGTACGAATGATGGGTCATCATTCAGTTTGTGAGTTATCACCTCTGGGGGTATACCTGTCATATCTGAATGGGACCAGGCAAAACAGTCTGCATTAGATTTCAAGTATTCAATTAACTTACCTCTTCTGGTCGAGCTTAACCTTGCTCCTATGTGGATTTTTTGTTCAGGCTTATTTTCGAACGGTGGAACAACTTCGAGTTCTTCAGTAGTTGTCTTATGTTTTCATTCTCTTCTGGTTCTTGAATAACATCTGGCCTGGAATCCACGTATGTATGTTTTGATGCGATCTCCGTGGTGATTTGATTCACCGTGTCTTTATCGTTTGTTTCCGTATCTGTTTGAGTTGCTCCCGCATCTTTTAGTTCTTTCTCTACTTCTTCTTTATTCGAGTGCATTACTGAATTGATATTCCTCGAAATTTGTTGATCACCTCGAATCTGCTGAATTCCCCATTTTGAAGGGAATTTGATAACTTGGTGTAGAGTGGATGGTACTGCACCCACGTCATGAATCCATGGTCTTCCCATAATTACATTATAGGCCATGTCTGTATCAATAACTTGAAATTTTGTTTCTTTGACGACGCCTTCTGCATAAGTACTCAATGCAATTTCTCCCTTTGTTATGACAATAGAATTATCGAATCCAGATAAGGAACGTGCTTTTGGAATTACATGGCCTCCCATTAGCATCTCCTCCACCACTCTTAGTAGAATGATGTTAACTGAACTACCTGGATCAATCAATAATCTTCTCACGTTAGTGTCATGCATAAGTAAAGATATTACCAGTGCGTCGTTATGTGGGATCAATAACCCATCTGCATCTGCATCATCAAATTTTATGCTATCAACCTCAAAGGCTTCACGATTCCGTTTCCCGTGGGTTATTGTGAACTTCATTGACTTTTTTGCTAAGGTATAGGTCACGCCATCAACCTTCTCTCTTTTGTTTATTATATTTACTGTTCTCTTCAGAGACAGTGGTTTTGGGGCTCCTGCCTGTTCTTCATATATGTCTGCTTACCTTTTTCACTAAACAATTCAGTTAGATAGCGCTGTTTTAATTAGTGTTCCACCTCACCCTGCAGTAACCTGCATTCTGATGTTCTATGCCCGCGTCGTTGTGAAATTCACACCAGAAGTCTGAGTTCCTTTTGTTTGGATTTGATCTCATCTCTTTGGGCCATCGAGCTTTATCACCCATATTTCTTAATACTGTAATTAAATCTGAAGTACTTATATTGAAGTTATAATCTCCAATTCTTGCATACGTGTTATTACCTCTATTTTGTTCATCTCGATCTTTTCGGGATCTTGATGATGATGAACTTGAATCTCTGTTTGACGGTCTGTTATCAGGCCGTGTGTTTTCAAATATGGAACGAGCTTCTCGTCCCGAAGGTTCCATATATGGATCGTACCTATTTTTACCAGTTCTCCTCTCTGATTCTGAGCGCCTAGAGCTTGTTATGTCTTCTGCTTTTGATTGAGCTATGGTATCCTCTTCAATTCACAACTTGGTGTTGTACCTGTTATAAACATCATTCCACGTCGTAGCTGGGAATTCTCGTAGACTTTCTTTGAGTCTCCTCGTGGCTTCAGAGCCTTTTTCGTTTAGATTGCTCGCAAACGCCATATATGCCCAGTTGTCAGGTACTATTGGTAACAACATCCTTTCCCGTTGAAACCTGTCTACGAATTCACGAAGCAATTCTGTATCTCCTTGTTTTACTTTGAATATTTTCTCCATTCTTTTCTCAACTTTTTGTGCAGCGGAATATGCTTTTATAAACGAATCTGCAAGCTCAACAAAAGAATCAATAGAATTTTCGGGTAAGAGAGAATTTTTGTAAGCCTTTCTCCAAATTTTTTGACCAGCACATACTCGATTTCCTGCTTAGTTAAGTCGTTGCCTTTTACTCCCGTGGTGTATGCAGTAACATGGTCACGTGGATCAGCTGTCCCGTCATATTTTGGTATATCGGGCATTTTAAATTTTTTGGAAATCGGCAAAGGTGCTGCATTTGGCTTCCATGGTTGTTGAGAGTATTTATCAATATCAATCCCCTTGATGACAGGTGGTACGCCAAGAATTTGTTCTATACGATCGTTTTGTTCCTTCACTTGTTTTTGCAAGGTTAGTATTAAAGATTGTAAATCTGAATTATTAGTCATACCTGGTCTCCCTTCGAGGGATTCGTTTGGAGTGCCTATACTTCCAGAATTAGCTAATCCAGATTGTGGATTTTCCACAGTTGTAGTGTTGTTTGGAGAAGGTGTAGGTGGTATATTTGGTAGCCCCCTCACGAAAGCTTGAAGAGCTTCATTCACATGTTCAGCAACTATTTGCTTCACAGTGTCTTGCTCTCCTGTTTGTTCATTTCCAATCTGGTCATTGTTGTGAGTTGTGGATCTTTCCGGGGAATTGTTTCTTGAACCTCTTGGGGTTCCCTAAGGCGATGGAATTGGAGTTCCAGTTGCCTGTTGGTTGTTGTCGTTGGTGTTTGACATGATTCAGTAAAGGTAGCTTAGGAATGCAAAAAAGGATTATCAGATTCCCGGTAACAGAACCAATTTGTTTAACCAAAGAACCAGATTCTTAGTCAAAGCTATTTTTAAGAAGTACTCGGGCTTCTGATAACCAACAAAATTCACTAAGAACAATAATAGAAATTAGACTTGTAAAATAGGAAAACAATAAGTGGACATAAATGTAAATATATTTCAGTAGTGGTTCGAACGCGTGTCTACAAGTGACCTACTCCCTTTTATAGGGAATTTCTTAATATAACGTCTACTCTTCTTAATGATTGAGCATTAATGAATACTTATATCATTAATGTAATGTTACAATAGGTAATCATAACTGTTGCGTGAAGATTCTGTAACGTTTAGCTCATTGATTGAAGATCTATGAATCTGCCCTTTATTTTGCCCTGGTTCATTCTGACCGTGTCTCTTCAACTCCTCAATTAGACTGGAGCTTCCGCTTCTAATTATCTCGTGGGTGTTTACCCCGTACCTCTTTGTTCCATACCTCTTTGTTCCATACCTCTTTTTAAACTTTCATCCAGCTATCGCTCTTGCGTTGCTCCATGTATATTGTTTTGTTATCCAAGATATTACACGTATAATGTCTATTTCTTACAAATACTGAAACTATCCACCCCATTCCTTGTGGACGTGAGACTTAACAATATATACAAGAGAGAGACACGCATACACTATGCATATCAACCCATGCAGTGCTATATTTCATGCGTTAAGTATTCTGCCTTCAGAATATGTTCGTTAGGATAACATGCAAAAGAATTGAAGGAGATTGACACAATTAAGCAGTAAACACGTGGTTTAATTTGAGGCAAAATGAAGAACTTCAATAGGAGTTAACATGACGTGAATTATCTTGAAAGAAAGAATATATTTTTAGAAGTTGCTTTAGATTTAATATGGTATCCATGATAACAATAGTTATTAAGATACACGTATTATATGTGTGTGTGAAAAATTTTGGATAATTTGACAAAGGACTTCAATTATATTGCATGTGGGCAGCTGCTTGCCGTACCTGAACAGATGGAATAGTGAATTTGTGATTCCTCAATTTAAACTCTAACAACTTTAAGGAAAGAGCAAAGTACAGTACCATTATTATTGTTTGGTCCTCATGTGCGCTACATGAATTTTGGTAAAAGGCAGAAACACATAAATGGTATCAATTTGTTCATACTTTATGAAAAATTGTAATACTTGCCAGCTGCTAGCTCACCGTGTCAGTAAGGAATAACACCCTATAGGAAAAGCTTCTTGGTTTCTTGGTTTACGTATACTCTCTTCATATTTCGCAACCTTAGTCAACAACTTAATTCACCGCATATGATAAACATTGGCATCTAATTTTCAAGTACAATAAACTTCTTGTCACCTATTTAATTTGTTTCTCAAGTTGCCAGTAAATATTAGTGCATGTTATTAAACAGGCTGATCGATACTCTAGGCAGGCATATATGAAAACAGAATTTCAATTTTCATGGTTAAAGGTTCAAAAAGTTCTTTTCCTCAAGATTAAATTGTTGCTGGAACGTCCCAAAACCATGCTATCATCCCGAGGGTCATTTGGTTTGAAGATAAGTTATGCTGAAATTAGTTATCCTGATATAATTTTTTATTGACTGTTTGCTATATTTTATTAATAATGAGATTATCAATTTCACTGCTTTATCATGAGATTACTATTCCACCATCTGGCTGATATATTCTTTTTAATCATGTGTCAACTTATCCTGGAAGTAGTAATCAAACAAGGGAACAAACGGCACGAAATTTTTATCCCAAAATTATTTTTTCTTATCCATAATACCAAACGACCCCTAAAAGTACAAGTAGAACAATACTTGTAACAATCATTTAATGGTACTACTTGTAAAAGACACAAAGGAAAAGGGAAAAAAACAATCCTGAAGATGAATGAAAAGAGAGACTCTCACAATAATGTGGAGAAATCAGTTTTTCTTATAATCAACAGTAGTGAATCTTTGTTTCCAACAAAGTGAACAACTTGTTCTGGTGATTCAAACAAAAATAATGGTACTTCATGTGGTTTCACTTTCCTGATAAATGAACCATTTCCTCATGTGCAGCCCATGCACTTGTAAATGCTTGCAAGGTCGTCATGAAAATGAAAATTATTTCTTATTTTTCCAACAATTTTGCAGTTAAAACATTGGCACAAAGCAGTTGATTGCCCACTTGTTGAATCTACAACATCTATCTAGATGATGTAAGAAGTTAACTTGTATCTTGAACTTGAGTTTTTCTCAGATGAGAGCAGCAGCGTCTTATCTGTTTTTGCATATTTAATCAATTAGCTAATTCATTTTAATTTTACAGTGAAAAATCATTTAATAACCAAATTTAATTGACAGTGTAGTCCATCATGATTTTAACATAATTGAAAAAGAATCTAAAAATGAAAGAAGAGAGGAAGGAAGAATGAGAAACAGTTAAAAGTAATTTAGATTCTGGTTCTTTTTAAGTGACACGGTACTTAAAACTAGATGCAGCTAGCAATGAAAAACAAACTTTTAGCACAACAGACATATTAAAGTGAAGAAATGAAAAGTACCTTTGGCAGATTAACTAGATTAATTACTGCCCATAGGCCATAGCTATATCAACTCAATTTACAAACCTCAATAAAGCAGTAGAAATTTGATGTAACTAATTAAGTGTATCCCAATCGAAGTTCCAAATCCAAATCTTGCTTTGATTCAGTGACCAAGTTGCCAATTTCCAAGTCCAATCTCAGAAATTCTTTTTCTTGCATGATTGAGCCAAGTTTCTCAACTCCAAAAACTACTTTGGTAGTTTTCAAGTGATTGTTTGGAACAATACCTTTTCCCCATCTCCTCATTTCAGAACTACCAGCAGCATTATAAGAGGGAAAAGGTAACCTAGAAGTAAAAGGAGAGAACTTTCTTGAGGGAGAGGGTGGTGGGGATGATGAAAAACTAGGGTTAGGGTTTGGATCAAGATTAAGGTTTAGAAGAGAATGATGATGTGTAGGTGGTGAGTGGTGTCTCAATAACCTGGCTCTATCTCTCCTATGAACATTCATGTGTCCACCAAGAGCTTGGGCACATCTGAATTCCCTTTTACAAAAGCTACATGTGTAACATCTTGGAGGCCAAGAGAAGTGATTTTCGTTTCCATAATAATCCCATGAGTCTTTAACATTATTGTTGCTGTCGTTGTTATTCGACTTCATGATGTGTTTTGCCATGAAGCTTTTGTGTTTGTATCCTGCCATTGTCTTCAGTCAAACCTAGCAAGATCAAGAGGAAAACTATAGAAAATTTAGTTCAATAACTAGCTATATATGTCCAACCATATCTTTTTGACTATGCTTTTTTTTTTTTGGTTTAGGGAATTGCTTTTTCTTCTGTAAGGTTAAATGGGAGAGTTGCTAGCAAGGGACTAGTGATGATGATATAGAGCTTAGATTTGGGATACTCTGTGTGCATGTGTGTGTCAGAGAGAGTTTGAGAGAGAAAATGGCAGTGAGGTAGTGTGGTGGGAAGGTATTGAGTACCTCTCGGGGAGAGGGGTTAGTAGGTGTGTCAACGGTTCGGTCTATTATTTTATGAAACTTGTATCATATCAATTTTTGGTTATTCTGTTATGTATAATTAAAATTAGACTTTTCGAAAACATCCCAATTTTGTCGGTTTTTCTTTGGTACCGATACAGTTCGGTTAATTTTCGGTATTTTTTTCAATGTCTTATACTAGTAGAATGCAAAGACACAGTGTCTTGTAAAAGTGCTATTATGTATGACTTATCAAAACTCTCTAGATATTTTAACTGTTTAAAAAGGTGATGAATTAAGAAATATAAAAGAAGATCGTATCCATTAACTATTCTATAGCAGTGTAAACAAAACTAAGCAAAGACATAATAAATATAAATCACACGAGTGGAAAGCTACTAACCAAGTTGGACTCAAGAATAAAGTCTAAGATTAAATATTCAAAAAGATAAATCTAAATTATACAAAAGGACGCATATTCAATACACTGTAGTTTGCTACTTATAATCGCTAGAATACTACTATGTGTCTTGCTAGTGAATATGCCGGAAATAATTTAGTTTCAGCAGGAGTAGTATAATAAGTTTGTGAATTAGGATTTTGCAAGTGAATATGCTTTATTATTTTTAAACTTAATATATAAATATATTGTTCACATGTAAATTTATTCGGTATGGTTCGATATTTTTTCAATTTATTTTTATAAAATAAAAAACCTACCCTAATTAACGTTACAATTACAGATTTATAAATCCTACGATTTTATTAAAAAAAACCTAAAAATCGATTTGGTACGATACGATTTGATCGGTTTTATGGATTTTTAAATATGCATGGACACCTCTAGGGGTTAGTACAGTGGGGTTGCAACGAAGCCATAAAATACTAAGCCAGAAGTAGAAGATTCTATTGGAGAGCATTTAGGAGAAAACTCTATCTTTGGTCCATAACTTTCTTTATAATGAGGAAGATAATAGGTTTTCCAAAGTGAAAGTGAAAGTGAAAGTGATGCCGCCATATAAGCGTAAATTAGAGCATAATGATAGATATGTGTACATACATATAATTGAAGATATATAAGTGTTTTGCGTACGCATATAATTAAACTAAACATATAATTTGTTTTGAAAATTTTAAAACAAATTAAAGATATGCAGATATAGAAAGAGGAGTCAATATTTGAAAACGAGTTGTCAATATTCTTTTATACGATTTATATTTGTTCTTAGCTACTTGGAACTGAGTGCATGTAATGATGAGTAATAAGAGTAGTAGTTGGTCAAGTCGCCCTTAGATTTACAATTCCAAAGAAAATATTGACTAACTGATAGAGTGAATTCAGCAAATATTTTGTTTCCATTTTATTAGTATGGAGAAAAGGACATTGTTTCAGAACTACACGAACAATACAAAAGATTGTACCATGTTTAGCTTTAGATTTAGTGAGGGACTGGTGGCCAATTAGAGGCCTCCCTCCTCCATTTACAGAGCCGAAATTGCAGTGAATGTGTTTTCAACATTTGCTTTGGTGCTAATGAATAATTACTATGTTTATGAGTGACAAAAAAGATGGAGAAGAAAGACATCCTCAACATACACTACTTTCTGCCCTCTCCTAAGACCCTATCATTAAACCTAAAAAGAGAAGAGCATATGTTTATGCTTGTGGTTCGATCTATAAATGCACAGTAGAGTCTTATTTACTCAATTTCGTCTTTTACTTTTGTAAGCTTTGTTATGAAACATTAGATTACGGTGGATCTTCATAACTTTTATAACACTCACTATTCTTCTTTATTATCTCGATAACTTCCACTATTCCAATATTTATGATTGTAACTCTCATAGCTCCATAATCCTCCTCCATGATCCTCCTACATGATCTCAAATACTTAATGCCATGTTTATGGTATCCTGTATCCTTTTGTATACCTCTATGTAATCTTATAAATAGAGGGTTCGGGCATCACATTGTACATACTTGAATACATGGAAAAAATAAGATTCTCTCGTCTCTTTCTCCCTACATTCTTGTCTATTTTCTTGTTTTATATTATTACTTTAAGCTATGTTTCTTAACACGTTATCGGCACGAATTGCTATATTCTTCTTATATTTTCTATAAGAGATGAAAGTATTCCATGGGAGATACAATTGCTTTTGCTGCTTTGTCAAGTGATAAGTTGACATTTCATGTCGTTGTAAGTTAGGCAATAATGGCGAGATGGAGCATTGCTTATAATAAAGTAGTTGTATTGGATTAGATCTAATACATTTCTACTGCCACTTTGCTTAATTGCTTTCTAAGTCACCAAAGTAATCGACAGGTAATAGTACACATGAAGTTATTATACAGGTATAGTTTTTTAGATATTAAAAACTTATATTCGTTAGATGCACTCATAATTCTTTTATGTGGTCAATTTGGAAAAGTGACTTACTTCTATTTTGGCAGCGGAAATATATATTACGCTATAATTAATTTTTTTCTTTAGACACATGAAAGATGATAATAGTTATATCATGGTCCATACTAACTAATTAGATGCACATATCATCAATCTAAGTTGATTACTTCTTCAAGAATCATATTTAAAAATAATAACTTTGAGGAGCAACAATATCTGATGTGCTTTAATATCCTGATTGAGATACGTGATTGTATGGCTACCCGCTAATTGACTTTCTAGATCTTCTGATAATATAGTTTATTTTTTGTATCAAATTAAATATGTGATAAGGTGATGCAAATACTATTAAATTATATTTATCACTAGACGAGTTTTCAATTGTAACCTTTGGAAGTGGTAATATTTTAAAGTCTTATGATACTGGATATAATGATGCCATTGATTGAGGGTAAGACTGTAGGTTCAAGTCCTAACGTACTATGCTGATGAAAAGACGTTGGATTCGAGTCCCAACGCATTATGGCCTACATACCTATATATGGGTAAGACATTGGGATTGAGTCCCGATGCACCATATTGATGATATAATGATGGCTAAAGAAAAATAATGTATTTTTCATGAAAAAGCATGAACCTTGTCCCACTTGGTTTGTTCCTTTCTTGAAGTGAATGTGATAGCGGTGCATAATAAATCTAAACGAAGACAAGTGTTGACCAATAAACGTGGGCGTGCCAAAGATCAATGATGATAATAGTCATCATTATGGTAATTGTAAAAAGGAGAACAATAAGGGTTCTCAAAATAATCTTTCAAAGGTGAAGGATATGTGTAGCAATATGGTCTGTAAATACGAGGCACGTTCAGACGATTATAGTTGATTTTTTGAACGAATGCGACTTGTGATAAGCATTGTAAATGTAGGCTCATTCCTGAAAGTGAATGTGAAAATACATATGTGATATAAATTATGCAAAAGGATGTGCTTATGCATGGTTGAATAAATACTACAACTCACCTCTATTGGGAGGTTTAAGAGAAAGAAAGATAATGAATATTAATGTGTGGTTACATGAATATGTCATTGGTTGCGTACATGTAGTATGCCAAAAATATTTTGTCGTGCCTTATAAAAGGTTATTAAAGGCAAAACTAAAGCAATAAATGATTTTGCTTACGATGATTTTGACCATGACAATTATTAAGAAATGATTTTCGCCGTAAAGAAGACATTCACCATATGGATGGTGTGACAAAAGATCTTGTAGTACAAAACTAATTAAGAGCTCCAGAAGAACTAATTTGTTACTATCCATATGAATAAAATATTTTTGACATTAATTAACATTGTAGTAAGCCTCAAAAGAAACTTTTTTAGTTTCAAATATATTAGCCAAAGTGGTTGGCATTTGAAAGGAAGATCGAATACCTTCATACTACTATAATCATATCGGGTAAATATGAAAGGTTATTCGATTTTTTTTCTATTTGTACTACACATGTATAAACATGGTGATGGAATCACATGCCACAAGTAAAGTAGAGGTTTACTGAAATAAGTATCCGTTGGCATGAGCGGTCGGCCACCTCGGTTCAATTATGATGCGAAAAATGATTAAGAATTCGCAATGGCATATATTGAAGAATTAGGAGACTCTTCGAGAATTCTCATGTACGACTTGTTCTCGTGATAAATTGATTACTATACCAGCTGGGGTTGGGATTGTATTCCCTGATTTTTGAAACGTATACCATGTGGACCATTTACTATCATATGATTTTAATAGATGCGTCTATTTTACGGTCGCATGTGTGTTTGTTATCAATTTACTGTTTGGATTTTTCAAGGTTGATTGCTCAAATTATTAGAGCACAGTTCCAGATTATAAATTATGATGATTTATCTTGATAATGCTGGTTGAAATTCAAGTTGGTTTAGCAAAAATTTGTATTCCTCCAATTAAGCTAAACCATTGGTTATGAGAACAAAACTCTCAAATAGAAATTTGGTATGAGGTATATTATTTAAGATACATCAACACTTGTACGCATCTTGCCAACAAGTTATGATATATTCTTCCTATTACAATTGGTTCAGGGTCAGGAACCAAATAATTTCCATCTAGAAATATGGATGTGCTATATGATTTAATTATTTTACCACAATGCACAAAGATGGATCCCCAAAGAAGGTTGGGGATATGTGTTTGTGATCCCAACATTAGGGGAGAAAATGGACAGCTGAAAGTGATACATGGAATGAATTATTATAAGTACATCTAGATCCTCGTACAAGAAAATGTGAACTTAAAGTTCAAGTGATAATTTGTGATTTTGGACTCGGGCGTGATTTTGGACTCGGACGTATGCCCAGATTTGCATCTGGATGTTTCTAGAAGGTTTCGGCTCAGGTTGGCTAAAGTTGGAAATTTGAAGGTTTGGAAAGTTCATAAGTTTGACCGGAAGTTGACTTTGAGGATATCGGATTCGGATTATGGTTCCGAGAATTGGAATAGCTTCGCTATGTCATTTGGGGCTTATGTGCAGAATTTGAGTTTATTCTGGGATGATTTGATATTTTTCGGCGCGAGTTTGGAAATTTGAAAATTCAAAGTTCATAGACTTCGATTTGAGGTGTGATTCGTCGTTTTGATGTTGTTATGTGGGTTCTGAGGCAGCGAGTACGTCTGCATTATGTTATGAGACTTGTCGGTATATTTGGACGGTGTCCGGAGTGGCTCAGATGATTTTCAGATGAGGTTCAGATCATTTTCGTTCATGTTGCATTGCTGAAGGCTGCTAGTTCTGGTGTTTCCGCATCTGCGGAAGAAGTAGGAGTGTTCGTCGGTCGGTCGGTACGGTATTTAGACATTTCGGTTCGGTATTTTTGGTATTGGATTTCGTAAAATGATATACCAATATCGCACCTAATTAAATTCGGTATGATTCTTTTTTCTCCTTTCGGTTTCAGTTTATTCGGTTCGGTAACTTCAATTTATTCGGTTTGAATGCTAACTAGTGCATAGAGTCATAGAGGGTAATATTCTTAATTAAAGTACTCAAAAGTATAAAACTAAAAGCGTTTGTCGACAAAAGTTCTGTCTAAAACCAACAAATACCAACCTAGAGAGAGAAACTTAGAGAAATTTCTTGTTGCTTGCTTATAGTTAATTGATGAACTTAGAGAATAAAGGAAAGTAAAATTTTAGATTTGTTATATTTATATTATAATTAATAAAATATTTATTGTGTAACATAATATATATTTCGGTACGGTATCGGTATTCGTTATTTAATTTTAAAATACCAAATACCATACCTAATACCGATATTTTTTAAAACTTAAACCAAATACCATACCGAGTACCAAAATATTGAATACCAAAATTTTTTATTTCAGTGTGGTAATTCGATATTTACCAAATTATGCACAACCCTAGGAAGAAGGGACGCAGATGCGACTCCGCATATGCGGACAGTTGGCCGCAGAAGCGAAGGAAGGCTTTGTTAGGGATCATCGCAGATAAGGAGAAAGAATCGCACCTGCGAGGGCGCATAAGCGGAAATCGTTTCGCATGTGCGACAGCGCCGCCGGTCAGTTGTGGTCTTAGAAGCGAGACGTTTACCGCAGATGAGGTGGTCGCAGATGCGATTATTTGTCCGCAAATGCGGAAAATGCTGGGCAGAGGATATAAAAATCGAGGGTTTTGGTCTTTCTTCATATTTTGAGATATGGGACTTGGATTTAGGAGATTTTTGGAGGAAGTGTTCTCCACTCGATTTTGATTATATTTCATGAGTCTATCTTCGATTTTAGCTATTGGATTGTGGATTTAAAGAGAAAAATTGAAGGTTTTGGCCTAAAGTTTCATAATACGAACTTTGAATTTTGAACATCGATTTGGAGTCAAAATTGAGTGAAATTAGTATGGTTGGACTCATAATTGAATGGGTTGTCGGATTTTGTGAATTATGTCGGGTTCCGAGGTACGGGTCCGAGTAGGGCTTTTTGGCCGATTTCAGGATTTGATTCAAGATTTGATCTTTTACGATCAGGATTGGTTCCTTTAGCATTATTTGATGTATTTGAATTGTTTTGTTAGTTTCAAGCCGTTCGAAGGTCGGAACGCGCGGGATGGTATCTTTGGAGCATCATTTGGCTTGCTCAGCATTGGTATTGGCTCGTTCGAGGTAAGTAACTCTTCTAAACTTAGTGCTGAGGGTATGAAACCCCGAAATACGTATTATGTAAATTGGTATTGAGGTGATGCACATGCTAAGTGACGGGCGTGTGGGCGTGCACCATGTGAATTGGGACTCTGTTGCTTCCATGGAACTGTAGAGTGGCCCTAGTTTGTTGATAATTGTGTTTTCACCATGCGATAGAGTAGTTGAGTTGTCAATCATGCTAGATATCATGTTTAAGTTTCATGATGATGTTTTTTAGGACCCACAGTGGTCGTTTCTTGCTTTCATCTCACTGATTTTATTGATATTTCGTACTCAGTCATATTCATGCATTCATATCATATCTCGGTCTCAGTTGTTGTTATTGATACATCATATCATTGTTGTCGGGCTAGTTTTCATGACATTGTGAGCCCGTGGGAGATACTAGAGAGAGTGATGACTGAGTGAGACCGAGGGCCTGAATGAGAGTGACATTATTGGATCGGGCTGCATGCCGCAACATATTAAATATTTACCTTATGGGTCGGACTGCACGCTGCATCAATATATTGATTATATTTTATTGGATCGAGCTGCACGCCGCATCAGTATTCAATCGGTATGCATGCCACAACAGTATTGGATCGGGCTGCACGCTGCAATAATATAGCGCTTGGGCTGAAGGAGCCCCTTCGGAGTCTATTCATCCCCAGTGAGCGCAGTCGACTATATATATATGTGGATCGGGTTGCACACCACAACAGTTATTATACAGTGATGAGTGATTGAGTGTGCTGAGCATCGAGCATAGTGAGAGATGATGTGAAACAGTTAGATTGAGTACTCTTAGAGTGTGAGTACATGATTCATCTCCTAGATACATGGCATTTGCATGCACACATGACATACAGACATATAGATGCATTTTTCCTCATGTTATACGGTATCACGTCATTCATGACTTATTATACACATTGATATGTGGGCTTAGAGAGGTATTTTATACTTGTTATTTGGAAAGAAAACGAAACATTTTTATTCATTGTGAAAGGATATTTGGAAGAAAAAAAATTACAGTTTTCAAACTTACTCGTACTTTTGGAATTTTTGGCAAGAAATTTGGGATTTTTCACTGAGATACTTGAAAAGCATGACCATTTTTCTGGAACTGTGAGCGAGTTGAGCATTTTTACTTCAGAGATACTCCTTTGTACTTGTATTATGTTGTTATGAACTGTTAGTGAGATATTGGTATTGGACCCGACCTTGTGATATCTCGTCACTGCTTTCAACCTAAGGTTAGGTTTGTTACTTACTCAGTACACGGAGTTGGTTGTACTGATACTACACTTCTGCACGATGGTATCTGGATTTGAAGATGTATGTGCGTCCCTGATGAAGCCGCCTCATTTGTTCGGGGTATACTTGGATTATGAATCTCTGTTTATGTACTTTTCAAATAGACCATGTATTTATTTCATCTCAGTTTTGTAAACTTTATTTTTAGAAGCTCTCTATTCGTACTACAAGTCCTTGGAGAGGTATAAGATTTAGTAAATTACTTTTGTTAAATTATTTTGTTAATATTATTGAAATTGGATAGTTATTAGTTGGCTTACCTAACGGGTTGTGTTAGGTGCCATCACGACTAGTGGATTTGGGGTCGTGACAAGTTGGTAACAGAGCCCTAGGTTCATAGGTTCTACAAGTCAGGAGAAAGCGTCTAGTAGAGTCTTGCGGATCGGTATGATGACGTCCATACCTATCTTCGAGAGGCTACTGGGCATTTAGGATATACCTTCCATATTTCTTTCCTTATCGTGCGACATTGATTCGGGTTGAAACGTAACTCTTTGAATTCCTTCCACGCATTCGTATGTGCACTTGAGCGCTCGGTATTAGTTGTGCATCGATGTCTTACGATTCCATGGTTGAGGTGCGAGATGTGATTTTTGTGTGCTGATGATGGGCAAGTCTGGAGGACTTGAGGCCAGGTTTTGATTGTAGCTTGAGCAAGGAGATTTTGATTGTATGAGCACATGCTTTTGGGACTTATATGTTCGTTGGTGTCCCTATTTAGTGGAACTTGTGATTGGATGACTATGTGGTGAGTATAACGTGACTGCGAGATGTGTTCAGATTGTTCAAATGTGACAGGAAGGTTTAATTGAGACGTAACAAGACTATTGGGTGTTTGATTTGTGTCTTGATTTGGCGTTTGGCCTCAAGTTATGGATGTGTTGAAGGACCTCTCATGTTGTTTAGTTGTGGAGTGAAGTAGACTTTCATGTCTTGTTGTAAGTTCAGAATCAGGAAGATTAAGTAATTGCGAAGTAGTTGTGACTGTGGAAGGGTATAGAAAGATGTCAGGTTATCTCCTGCGGGGTGTCCTTAGGTTGTGTGATCCCTATGTTGTTTTGTAGCGAGTTCTCTTTTACCTGTGAATTATATGTGTTGCAATTTGAGTTCGGGTCGCTTATGAGAGTTGGCTTGACTGCTACAAGGATGAATGCGAGAGTTGCAGATGATTTGAGATATTAGATGGTTTGTGTTATATGAGCTTATGAAGGATTTAGTTGAATCTCACTGCGGTATTGTGGCAGTAATATAGTATGGGCATTGTGAGTTATGGTGTGTTTTGATCTATGGCTTTGAGCCAAGTGGGGGAGTCTGCTATTGATAAGTTGATTGCACAATTTTGTATTGTATTGGTTTCAGTTCGAGGTATATTGGTGAATCAGTTATGTCTTGCAGAGGTTGAGTTTGAGAATGACTCGAGTAATGGAAATCTCTGGATACATGTGGTATTATACTCTATGGGTATATGGGAATCATTGAATAATTGAGTTGTTATTCGTAACGGATGTAGTGTGCATGGAGTAGGAATTTGCTCGGTTGCTTAGAAGTGTGGGTTACTTCTTTGGGTGTCGTCGTGCCAATGGGGCACCGGTCGTTCGGACCACTTTGGGCGGTGCAATTGAGATTTGAGCAGAGTGGATGACTCTCAAGAATGGTTCTAATGGATTCAAGAATTATATGTGGCAATTGAGAATTTCGGATCGGTATATGGCTAGGAGTTGATATTTGCATTGGACGGTGTTGAGACTTGTGGAATTTTTATATCATTGTGGATTTTGCATTTCAGCATTAAAAAGGTGAAGGAAATAATTTTACATTCGCATAAGGTTTCTTTAGAGTGGGTGTCTCGGTTGTGGTGCTTCAGGGTGCTTAAGAGTGAAGTCAGCGACTTATGGGCCTTAGGGCGTTGTGGTTTTGTACTAGGGTCTCTTGTGTGGTGAATTTTGGTCAAGAATCGTGGTTCTCCATCAAGGAGAAGTATCAATTTGAAGGAAATTTCGAAAGGGCTTGGAGAAATAGGACAACTTGGTAGTAGGTTAGATCAACACTGTAATGGGTATGATAGGTTATTTGGGTACTTGCGACGTGGTTAGTCTCTATAAGTGTTTTGTGGCAATGCTCTTGGGTTTTGGTGACTTGCGTGGCCTGGTTGAGTTAGAGAGATTTAGTTTTGATGGCTTGATTATGTGCAAATGAATTTCGAAGGGTTCTCGATGGTTGCTACCATGGTTTGGGGCGATGTGTGGAACATGTTGTGTATGGTGATTATCTCCGCTATTAAATCAAATGGAATGTCCTTGGCTAATTGAGTATGTAGTTGCTGGTGACCCGGAGTGGACTATGAAGTTCTTGTATTTTCCTTATGACGACATGGTAGATGCGGGGTGTTGTGTGAGATTGAGATTTGCATGTGCTAGGTCACAATTTAGTTTTGGAGGGAAGGTCATTAATTCGTAGGCAGCATGGACGGTCTCAAATGACTAAGTAAAGGATGGTACTACTTGGTGTATCTTGATGAGGGTATATATTTCAGAAGGGGCAATGCATTTGATTTATGGATACTTCACTAATACAGAGACATTCACATGGATGATCGATTGCGGATATTCAAATTTTTCTATGTAGCACGGAAGAATTTTAGAGGTATTCCTCGTGGGATGATCACGTATGAGAGGTGTGTTAGACATTCTGGAGATGGAGTTAGGATCAGATATGGTGATTTGTGTGTTCTATGGATTTGGAGACTGGGAGTTCTCAAGAGTAGACTGTTTCATGGTTATGGACTTTGAAGTCATGGTCGAAGTTAACAAGATGATAGTATGTGTTATGATTCAGACATTGTGGATTTTTGGAGGCTTATTTATGCATTTGTGGGTGTCTGGAGTTGATTTGGGGGTTCCACTGGTAGTCCCAATTAGGATGTGTAATCTACACCGAGTTGGATTGGTTGGCTCCATAATGCTATTCTTTAGGGATGTGCTATTCGGTTGTTGCTAAGCTTATTCGTGTTCTGAAATTTCCTGTGAGATACTATGCTATGCTATGAGGGATTGTGATTCGTTGGTTTTTGGCACACATGGTGCGGTTCTATGGTGGTCTGGTAGCGGAATCTGAGTAATTGAGTAATTGGGTATTGCATGATTGAGGGCGTATTGGTTATGTCCTTTTGGGATTTGTGTGGCATTGTGTCATCAGATTTTCCGTGGTTATGGTAATGCAATTTGGGTACTTGATGCCGAATTTCACGTGGTTATTGATTTTGAGCAGGGTGGCTGATGATAGGCTATAATTACGTATTTTAGTCGCTTATACACTCTAGTTTACTGCACTTTAATTGAGTTTGAGCTTTAATCGCTAGTGTTTTGCACTAATTGTGTGTTTTATGCCTTGTAGGAGTTATTTAGAGCTATATAGATGTTATGGAATGAATTTAAATGATTTGGAGCTTTGAAGTCTGAGTAAAAACTCGAGGAATTAATCTGGGATCGTGTTCGGGGGTCAAATTTGATAATTAAGAACAAACGAAGACTCGAGGAGACATATTATGTACTGTCTAGTAAATAAACATAATTTTTTTCTACGAACTCCATTTGGTCTATATAATGTATTGATGGAAAGATAACTCAAAGGGCTACAACTTTCATGTTTTACAGTTTTCCAAATCTCAAACAAAACAAGGTCAAAAGCACGATCTAAACTGCGACTGCGGATCTGATGTGGACTGGGGCAGAATAAACCCCACTAGCGCGACCTCAAGCGTGAGATTAGCGTGGCCGTGCTAGTGGCGGCCTGGAAATTTGTTCTTTTTTGCGTATGAGAAGGTATAATTGTTTGGGCCCGACCCTGCTTAGTATATATACATGGGAGAACATTATTTTTGAGGGATTGAACATATTTTGGACACAAATTCGACCTAAAGAAGCAAGGAGGGCAATTGGGCATCAATCCATATCTCCTTCTCTTGTGATTTTTATCATTGTTCATGAATTTTTTTGTAGTTTTTATCATTATATGAGTAGATAACTTTTCTAATCTAAGGTTTTGGTAGAACCCGTTGAGGGATGACTTTATTGTGATATTAATATAGTTTTGGTTGGTTGTTAATCTCTATTTGTTCAAC
>MDKI01236431.1:0-21379 GCA_005239505.1 Nicotiana paniculata
TGCGCGCGTAATTTACATAGATAATGTAAGAAGCAGGTCGTTTATATATGCTAATATTCTCCTCCCCAAATTTGGTCAATAAATAAAAAAGCATATATATATAATTCGTATCTTGTGTTTATATATTATACATAAAATATTACTCTCGGCCTTTTATTTTATCATGACGTGTATATAATCATGATAATGCGCGCGTAATTTACATAGAAAATGTAAGAAGTAGGTCGTTTATATATGCTAATATTCTCCTACCCAAATTTGGTCAAGAAATAAAAAAGCATATATTAGTCTTGTATTTTCTTATTCTTAAATCCATATTATTACTTGTTGTTTCTTTCGCTACAACTAACATTCTCAAACCAAATTTTTAGTGAAGAAACATAGAACCGTATTATAATTCTTATGTTGTGTTTACACGTAAAATCTTACTCCGACTATTTATACAAACATTTTTTAAATATTAGACTGTTTATACTAATCAACCAAAATTTGGTGAAAGAACCATGGTCGCGTTACAGTGGCGGACTCAAAATTTTGTACAAGCGGGTGCAATTCTTATCTTGTGTTTACACATTATAAAATCTTAACCCCCGAATATTTTGCTATATCAGATTCTGTGTCTATTACATGTGTAGTCAACTTGTTTTCTACTATAAAAAAAGACCATATATAATATTTCTCTCTTTTATTCTCAATCCTTTTAACATATCACAGGTATGTACAAATCTCTTTTATCTCTTTTCTCTTTGTTCAATTATTATTATTATTTCATATATAAGTAGATTTTGTTAAGAAATAAATCAAAGAAACACTTTTTTCTTTTTGTTTTGAATAGAAAAGCAAAGAAAAATGGCGGATTCTGGGAATGAACAAATTGGAGAATCCTCAAGCTCTAGAAAAAGATCAAGGAGGCAGAAGCTGTGTAACAGACATTCTGTGGAACAAATTCAGCAGCTTGAAACGTACGATTTTATTTGAAAGATTAAAAAATAAATAAAAATTGAACCTTCTTCATATATGGCCAATTATTTTTTTTAATTTATTTATTTATAATTAAAAAAACAAATTGGTATAAGGAAATGTAATCATTTTCTTAGATAGAAATGAGTGTTAAAAATAAAATTGATTAACATGAAATACTTACTTTTTCTATATGTGATTTTTTGGTGCATTAATATTATTTCTTATTTATTTCATGTCTTTTTTTGGTCCTTTGTTCCTTATAAGCCCATTGATATTTATTAAAAACATCAATATAATTTTCTTATTTAATTTTTTGATTTACTTGCTAAAATGGTTCAAAGAGAGTTTATTTGGAGGATGATCTACCATATAAATCTTTCTTTATACATGAATAGGTTGTTCTTGGTTTATTTTAATTAAACTTTTACATAAGGGTGTGATTTTCTGTTAATCTCTTCTCGTTACATGAGAAAAATCTCATGCAACGGGCTTTTTTTAGTTTTAACACGCGCCAAAAGCTATTTATATTTAGTAGCCAAAAAAGTGTATATGTATAATTTTTGTATATAACGTTCAGAATGTATATATATACTATATTTTCCACTATTATTTTGAGAGCTCTATACAATATTATTTTTCCTTATTTTTTAGGTTTATTGAAAAAAATTGGGCAAATACTTGGTTAGTTGAATACCATTAGTCGAAAAATTATACCATGTATATATAGGTCAGAATTACTTTCATACATGTATACTAAGTCTTGAATATTCTTAAGAAAATATTTTGACTTCGCCACTGAATACTGATAATGCTTTTATTTTTTATTTGTTTTGAATATTGAAATGAAGATTTTTCAAGGAATGTCCACATCCAGATGAGAACCAGCGACGTCAACTGAGTAGGGAAATAGGGCTTGATCCTAAGCAGATTAAGTTTTGGTTTCAAAACAAACGGACTCAAACAAAGGTGATTTAAATTAGTCTATTTTTTTATGTGCATGACTGATTTAATTTTTAATTAACTGACACCTTAATTATTGATCATCGATAGTAAATTAATCGAAGTATGTGAAATCTAATAAAAAGCAACTTTGTTATAAGATATACATATGGATTAAAATTAAAAAAAAAGATTAATTATAAGGGTAAGGCCATTAAAGTCCTTATGTTTGTATATATTTAATTAGCTAATAATCTGATTTATATATCTATATATTTATATGATTATTTGTATATATATAAATTACAGGCACTAGGTGATAAAGCAGACAACAATACTCTTCGAACAGAAAATGAAAGATTTCATTGTGAGAATATGGCAATGAGAGAGGCACTGAAAAGTATTGTTTGCCCACACTGTGATGGTCCACCCCCTGGAGAAGAAGAAAGGAAACGTAATTTAGAAAAAATGAAAATGGCAAATCAACGATTGAGAGATGAGGTAAATTATTTATTTATTTACTTATTATTGTATTTAATTAAAACTGATATATTGTCTCTTCTCTTCTCGTCTTTTTTGTCTTCTTGAACCGAGGCTCTTTGAAAAACAACCTCTCTACTCCATCGGGATTGGGATAAGGTCTGCGTACACGTTATCCTTCCCAGACCCTACTTGTGGGATTTTACTGGATCGTTGTTACTGTTATTGTACTTTTTTTTTTTTGGCAACGTTTAGTTAAATTTTATTGACTACAAAAAAGATCTTTCATGAGTACTAGACTATATGTAAGGATTATTGTGCATTATAAAGAAACGTTTTGAGTTTACCTTTTCATTAATCTCAGTTAAATTAAGGAAAAAAAATTACTTACAAATATATAACAAAAGACAAAAGCAGATTTATGTTTTAAACTTGATGGATTTGATCTGTACGTTTTTTTGCATACAACTATTGTATATATGAAATTATGAGTTTGATCTAATATTTGTAGGAATTTAATCGGGTTTTACATATATTCTTATATTCTATCTTAAAAGTATTGGGTTTGGATGACCGTTGCTAAGAGAAGATCGTCCTAGTCGAGCAATCAATGAATTGAACGAAAATATTTTACGTTACTTTTGCATAATAACTTAGCCTTTTATGGTAGGATATTTACTTTATTTTTTATTTTATCTAATCATGTTTATCATAATATATAGATTCCAATTATAGTAAGTAACCTAACTTGATTGTGTAAAAATATATGATCCAGGCGTGCACAAGCTGGTCTAAACACTATCGTTGATTTTAAAAAAAAAAAATAAATCTGCAATTAAAGTTTGTATATATCCTTATCTTATCACTATTTTATGATCTCACACTTTTAATTAGCTTGGTTTCATGAGCATTTCATGGCATAATTTTACAATTGTTGTTCAAATTTCTTCTTATTTTATTTCTCAGCCTTTTCATGGATTTATTTAAAATTTTTATTTTAATTATTGCAGCATGAAAGAATATCTAATTTGATCTCCAGTTTTGTGGGAAGGTCTTTTGCAATGACTTCACAATTAGCACCACAAAATACTGTTGGATCTTTATCAAGTTCATCTGATGAGAGTTTGGTTAGCCAAAATATAGTTGGTTCTCCCACTGAAAATCAACTAAATAATGTTCGAGGAAATTCAACAGCTAATATTCCACCGCCATCATCACCACCACCAATAATTGAAGAAAACGAAGAAATTCGTGTTGACCGGGAAAAATCAATAATATTTGGGAGTGTTATTAGTGCAACAGATGAAATTGTGGAGCTTTTGCAAATGAATGAACCAATTTGGATTAAGTCACAAATTGATGGGAGATATTTTATTAATCGTGAGAGTTATGAAAAGATTTATCCAAAGCCAAATCAACCTTACAAAACATCTGCTGCTCGTATTGAATCATCAAAGGAATCTGGAGTTGTGACAATGACTGCAATTGAGCTGATTCAAATATTTCTTGATCCAGTAAGTATAATATTTTTTATTAAAGTTGAGAATAAAAATATTTGAAATTTAATCAGATACTCATAATGTTTTTTTTTGAATTTTAAAACCATAATGAAAAATCGGTACTGGTAAAGTTGCTTCCATGTGATCAGAAGGTTACGGGTTCGAGTCGTGGAAACAGCCTCTTGCAGAAATGAAAGTTAGGACTGCTACCATAGACCCCTGTGGTCCGACCCTTTCTCGGACCCCACACATAACGAGAGTCCTAGTGCTTGTTTATTTCTATTTTTTAATTTTATTCTGTATATTTTTTGATCTCATACTTTAAAAAATGATAATTTAATTTATATATGCAGGTCAGATATATGAACATGTTTCCTACTATTGTCACGAAAGCTAGGACTATTGAAGTTGTTGATACTGAGAATTTCGGAGGCTCTGTACAATTGGTATAAAATTTTTAATCCATTTTTTTTATTATCTCCTAGGAAAATAAACATCAATATCGTGGTGCATTTAAAAAACTATATTACGCGAATTCTCCAAAATGATGCAGGCGCGCAATTGTAATTAAAATGATATACCATCTGTGGTGCATTAAAAATTATGTCACGCGAACTCTTCAAAAATGATGTCGTACCTGTGTCGAACCCTAAAAAAATTCACCACATTTGAAGGATCCGAAGCGGATCCGGCGACATTTTCAGAGAGTCCAGACAATATAGATTAAAATGATACACCAACTGTGGTGCATTAAAAACTATGTTGGGCGAACTCTCCAAAATGATGTCGTACCTGTATCGGACCCTAAAAAAATTCACTACTTTTGGAGGATCCGACAGGGACCGGCGACATTTTCAAAGAGTCCGAGCAATATAGATTAAAATGATATACCTAACCTTTTAATTTGCTTCTTTGGAACAGATGTATGAGAAGTTACATATTCTATCTCCTCTTGTGAGAGCTAGAGATTTTTTCTTCATTCGTTGTTGTCGACAACTTGATCCAACAACATGGACAATGGTTGATGTTTCATTTGATAACTTAAGAGAAATTCAAACTGGTGGACCTTCTCAGTCATGGAAGTTTCCTTCTGGTTGTGTTATTCAAGATATGGGCAATGGGAAAAGTATGGTAAGAATATTGTCTGTGATTTCCTCTATAACTCTTTTTATTTTGACTTACTTCCTACAAGTTATGTTATGTTACAAAGAAATGATAGGGATGGTGAGAATTGAAGCCGTATAACAACGTCACTATATAACAACCATTCATTATAAATTAAATTTTTTTCGGAACTAATTTTTATATTATGTTATAATATAAGTTTTCTATAATAATACTTCACTATACAACAACAATAAACTCAATGAATTCCCACAACCTTACCCTACCTTTGAAGGCAGAGAAGCTAATTTTAGAAGACTCTCGATTAAAGAAAAGATAAAAAGAAGTAATGGAAACAAATATAAATAATAGTAAGATAAAGGAGGGCTGAAGCCAAAAGTAGCAATTAAATGGTAGTAATAGCAATCTGAGAATAAAGGGATAACAAACAACATTTCACTATAACAGCTAAAAAATATCGAAATAAACGAAGCTGTTTTAAAGGGGTTTGACTACGATAGTATTTCAATATTCTTTTCTATAGGTTGAACATCATGTCATTAGCAGAAGGGGAGCTATAGGATCCGAAAGGAGTACAATTAAATCCACTTTGTAAGAAAATTATATTGCATAATAAGGGTAAAAATAATTTTTTTGTTATGTATATAGATTGTTAATTAATCCCCATAATACTTTACATTGAAGGTTTAATTAGTCATATCCATAACATTCTTGATCTTTTTTGAATCTCTTATACTTATAATTAAGGTTATACTTTTGTCTTTTACCCTTTTAATCTCCTCTTTTTGGCTATGATTAAGATTCTTATATTTCAAATTTTCTCTTTTGATTTTTACTTTTGTAGATTACTTGGCTTGAGCATGTTCATGCGGATGACAAAGCTCATACTAATCGTCTCTATAGAGATTTAGTGTGTGGTCGTCAAACTTTTGGAGCTAAGAGATGGATAACTAGTCTTCAAAGGATGTGTGAGAGACACAATTTTGAAATGGGTGCAAATAATCATGATTTGGAAGGAGGTAACTCCATTCCTTTTCCTTTTTTTCTTAGCCTATAGGTTATGAGTTTGAGTCGTGAAAGCAGCTACTAATACTTTTATTATGGTACATTGTCTACGTCACACCTTTAGAATGCGACTCTTCCCAAACCCTGCATGATTGTGGAATACCTAATACACCGTGATGCCATTTAATTTGTCACAACTTTTATTCAAGACACCTAAACTTAGGGTCCGACGCAGGTCTATTAACACCTTATGTTGTTGCATGTCTACCACCCGACCAGGGCGGAGCTAGAATGCAGAATACGGGTTCTCGAACCTATAGGTTTCAAATCCTGACTCCGCGCCACCGCCTGACATGTAGGAGCAAATACATCTTACGACAAGCACTTCATCGAAATTTTTATAAAATACGTATATATAGATTGCATACGAAATGAAAATACTGGGTGTAAATATTAAAAAAAGAAAGAAGAATCAACCCAAATAGTCGTCTGTCCAACATCTTAAACTAAAATTAATCGGTGGAGGTATAATATATGTATTTTATGTGTATAATTATATATATACAATATATAATCTATGTATATGGTTAGAAAAAGTAAACAATGAATATGACCGGCTATTTGTATAAAAATTCCTATAAAAAATGACATTATTTGTTATTCTAGTGATTTATTCATTAGTTATTTGAAGGGGATTAGAGCCTTGACGTAACTGGTAAAGTTGCTGCCATGTGAATAGAGGTCACGGGTTCGAGCCGTGGAAACAACCTCTTGCAAAAATGCAGTGTAAGGCTGCGTATAATATACCCTTGTGGTCCGGCCCTTCTCAGACCCCGCGCATAGCGGGAGCGTATTACATCGACTGTCCTTTTATTCCTCCGTTTATTCTTCAAATATTGACACCATTTACCAAAAATTTTAGATACGCCACTGCACACACGACGTTCAATAGATCGGGCATTGGTTTAAGTGTCTAAATAAATTTTTTATTAAGTCAATTTATTTTTTCTTTCTTTTAGTGATTGGTGCACTAGAAGGAAAGCAAAATGTGATGCAAATATCTCAAAGGATGGTGAAGAGTTTTTGTGAAATACTAAGTATGGGAGACAGATTAGATTTCCCTACTTCATCAGAGATGACAAATAGTGGAGTTCGAGTTTCATTTAGGAAAAATGAAGATATTAGTCAACCAAAAGGCTTGATTGTTACTGCTGCTACTTCCCTATGGCTTCCTCTTTCATTTGATACAGTTTTTAATTTCTTCAAAGATGACAAGACAAGACCTCAGGTTTGTATCTTTCCTTTAATATTCTTTTTAAAATTTTTATAACTTGATTTAATTTATGAAAGTTGTTGATTTAATGATATTAGTCCACTGCAGTTTGAGTTTGGTATGTAACTAGCTGTCTTACATTGGTTGACAAAATGAGCTAACTTAATCTTAAGCAGGGTTTAGAGATTGAGTTACGTCAAAGGTACATTTTTAGTAGAAATGACACTAGGTAGTCACTCTAAAAGGTTGTTATTTAGACATTAGCCAGTGTGTCTCGAATTTCTATTTTTTACTTCAAAATTTCGGGACAAAAATATTCTGAATTGTCCCAAAGTTAAAATTTTTAGTTTAAAATTATATGACAAAATAAATGCTGGCTAATCTTTAAATAACGAGAATGGCTATCTGTGCACTTACCCCCTTGGGATATTTGGACAAACAACCTTTTCCTTGGCAATTCTTTATATTATATCCTTTGTTAGTCCAGTGAACTAAATTTGTCTTAAAAAAAAGGAGGAACCCCAACAACTTTTAGAGCCCGTTTGGACATAAACTTTTTTAAAATTTACTTTTTTCCGAATAAAATTTTTAATTTTCACTTGAAAATGTATTTTGGAAACTTTCGAAAATTTTAAAAACTCCAAAAAGCTGTTTTTCAAAATTTTCACTCAAATCACTCACAAGACTTCAAAAACAACATAAATTGAAATTTATGTCCAAACATAACTCTAAATTTCAAATACCATTTTCGCTTGAAAATTTTTTTCACCATTTTTTTGGAATTTTACAATTCTTATGTCCAATCGCCTGCTTAATAGAAAAATTTAGTCCATCCAACTAATGGGGATATAATTTAAAGAGTGGCATTTAACAATATTTATATATGATACAAATATCTCATTTTCTTATTATCATAATATTGGACAGTCGTCACTTCATAAGTCAATTTTCACGATTAAATTAAGTTCAAAGCGCATTTTCTTATCAGTTAATTGTGGTTTTGTTTGCTCGATATCACTCCTCTTCACACATGACTTCAGTTTATCTATATAAATTAATGCAGATTTTATTAATTAAGTTTGATTTGGTTGGTGCAGTGGGATGTTTTAACCAATGGGAATGCTGTGGATGAGTTAGCCCGAATACCAACAGGAGTTTTTCCTGGAAACTGTATTTCAATAATTCAGGTATACACCTTAACTACAAAATTTTATCTTAAAATTATTATATTTAACTCGTATCTTTTTCTTTTAGGCTTTTTAATCTTTAGTTATTACTACATAAAAGGGCATTTTCTGTAGCCAATTTCACTTTAGTCACTTATTTTAATTTATACTACATCAGTATAATTTAATTTGTTACATCATGTAAACTGCATTTTCCAAGTAGTACTTTTGGGTTGGGTTGGATTGGATCATTCTTATTATAAATTTTTTTTTATAAAAATGACCAGTCGGCCGAAACTAATTGCATTCACTAGACCAAAAAATATAGAATATGTATATTATATGTATTTAATACACACACACACACACACATATAATCGGCTATTACTTTTTTGAGCGGCTAAAAATAAATGTTTCTCCTATTTTATTTGGATTATTATTTATTACGACTGAAAATAAAAAAATACTACCAGAAAATTGTGTTTTTCGGTCATTATGATTTTAATATGAGTTAGTGAAAGTTTAATGATTTTTGTGTGAGGAAATAAATTTACAGAACTTTGATAAAAAAAGTCATAGTTCATGACCATTTAATAAATTTATCCGTTATTCATAATTATCTGTGATTTGCTCTTCATATATTATTAATTAGTGTATAAAAGTTAAACTCGTCTTTGTTGTATTTGCAGCCTTATGTGCCAAAGGAGAACATGTTATTGCTTCAAGAGACCAATATTGATCCAATGGGAGCCTTTATAATCTATGCACCCATAGATTTACCAACAGTTACTTCAATTATCAATGGAGCAGACACCACCCAAATTCCCATATTGCCCTCTGGTTTCATCATAAGTCCTGATGGTCGTGTTGCCGCGGATAGGGACAGTAATGGAATTTCACAAACCGGTTCGCTGTTGACAGTGGCTTTTCAGATATTGGTTTCTGCCAATAATAATAATAATAATAATTCAATTTCCAAGCAGCAAAATATGGAGGCTGTGGCTAATGTGCATACACTTTTGAGCTCTATAGTTCAAAAGATCAAAGTTGCATTGGACTGCGCTGATTAAAAAGAAAAGATGGTGGTTTAATTTCATGTTGTTTTTTCTTTTTTAAATTTTCTAAGAGATTTTAAAACTTAGAGAAAAATAAATTTGAAGGATGGTGTTTTCCCTTCAATGTGACTTGTGAAATCTCAAGACTGAGATGTTATTGCCGTTTTTTAAATATCGATAGACTAATTTTGAGACTTATCGTTTCTTTGGTTATTTGTGGTGCATTTTCTTGAAAATTTGGTTCATTCCAATCTTTTTTATTAAGAGTGGAAATTTAATTTCCCCCTGAATGTAATTGAGGAAGTTTATGGATTACTACAACAACCTCGAGTTATATCTACAATATTTAGTGGTTTCATTCAAATATATATAGATATTAAATTAATTTCTTAATATAAATACAGAGTTTGGACAAAAGCTACAAACTTAAGGCTAGATCCGCCCCTGGTTGAGGTTGTCAAGTGACAAACTCATGGTTGCTCAAGTTACCGTCCTGAATGTTTAGTTGTTCTAATTCTAAATGTTGGCAGTTGCATCCGGGGGCCGAGCTAGAGGGGTGGAAAGAGATTCATTCAAACTCCGATTGCTGGAAAATCACATTATATATACAAGGTCAACTTATATATATATACAAGGTCAACTTTTATATATATATATATATATATATATATATAATAAATGTTGAATATCCTTGGTAAAATTTCTGCCTACGCTACAGGTTGCGTCCTTTCCATTCTCAATGGGCCGCCTGCTTCTCTAGGGAGTTCTGCTCTTGCCAAAAGATCTTGGACCCTAAATTCGTTACGCCTTAGTGCATCAATTTTCTTGCTCGTTAGTGTTGTTTTTGGAAAGAAGTGTCGGACTTGAAGAAGTGAGGGGAACCTAGAGACTAAAGTCATAGCCTTAATTCACTTCTTAGAACCAATAGATCATTTCAATCCCTTTCTGCTGAATTTCTTCTGAACAATATCACCAGATATCTGAGGCTTCTAAGGTAATTTAGACTTCCTCTGTAACATATGTATCACTAACAGTGAGTCCTATTCTAATATTATAGGCACATGACATTAGTATTGATCTGTGTCCTTAGTTTGAAAATGGCAACATAAGTTTCAAATATAAAGCCGCAACATGGAGATTTGCGCAGTACACAAACAAACCTGCTCCAAGCTTTAGGTCCGAAGTTAGACTTTGGCAAGTTTAACTTTATGTCTAAAGTTTTACAAGCAATATGCCAACTTCAGACATGAAGTTAAGACTTGGCAAGCCAAACTTCAGGCTTAAATGTTAGAAATTTATGTTGGAAGTTTAATTTCAAAATGGCTAAATTTATAAACTTTGGCTATGTCTTAAATACGGGTCCTAAAGTAGGCTATCTATGCACTTCACTAAAATAAACGTGCCACGTGGGCTGGATCACAACCCAACCCAAATAGCATGGGCTAGCCAGTTTTGGGACTGGTAATTAAAATATAGCCTGCGTTTGCAAAGTCATTAAAAAATAGACATTATTTTGCTGCAACATGGACCGGTCCAACATAATACACTAGAGATTGGTGCACCTGTGTATGAACTTCCAGCATATTATGCTGGAACTCCAACACGCGAAAAGTTCCAGCATTATATACTAGAGATTGGAGCAACTGTGTATGAACTTCCAGCATATTATGTTGGACCGATATATTATACTGGAACTCCAATATAATATACTGGAATATTTTCCGGATTCTAAACAATGTTTTCATTCAGATTTATCTTTACATGAAAATTGGCTAAATTTCGATTACTTTTGCAACTGTGACTATCTTTCAATTACCACTTGTAAATCTTACTGTTTCTGAATTTCTCCCTTTTAATTCATCCAAAAACTAAGTGCAAATAACACAGGTAGTCAGTTTTCGGACTGATAATCGAAAATATCCAGCATTTGTAAAGTCGTTAAAAAATAGCCATTGTTTTGTTGAAGCCTAGAAAGTTCCAGTATAATATGCAGGATTATGGAGCTCCGGCGTATACACTACCTGCATATTATGTTTGAACTCCAGCTCACGAAAAGTTCCAGCATAATATGCGAGATTATGTAGCTCCTGCATATAAAGTCCCCACATATTATGTTGGAACTCCGTCACATTATGAAATTCCACCACATCATGCTCGAAGCTCATATGTAAAAAATTCGAATTCCAGCATATTATGCTGGAATTTTTTCGGAATTCTAAGGGTGTTTTGGTTTAGATTTTATCTTTTACATAAAAAAGTGACTAAATTTTGATTATTTTTAAAAGTATGGCTAGTTTTCAATTACCAGTTGTAAATCTGGCTATTTTTGATTTTTTCCCCTATTAACTCGGTCCGGTCCTCAAAATATTAGCTTGGCCTAATCCATTAAACTCATAATCCAACCCAATTAATTCATTATTTTTATTTTGTTATAAAATAAATATTATAGTTATAAACTAAAGCACCAAAAGAGAAAAGACAATAATAGATAAGAGATATAGAGAGGAGGGAACTATTCTTCTTATTTCAAGTATATAATTCATGAGTCAAAAGTGTCCTATTTATAGTTACAAAGGTCTCCTCAAGTTACAAGAATTAATGGGTTCATTGATGTGGTACATAAATTACTAAAGAAGTTACGGAAGGACATCCACTGGATTTATAACACTCCTTCTTGGATGTTCACTTAAAATTGTGCCTCGTTAAAACCTTACTAGAAAAAATTCAATGGAAAAAAATCTAGTGAAGGAAAAAGAGAACACACATCTTGTAATACGCATGGAGAACTGTCTCATTAAAAACCTTACTAGAAAAATTCAATTGGGATAAAGCCTTAGTTAAGGAAAAAAAGAGCACATCACGTATTTCTCCCCCTGATGAGAACTTTACTTGATATCTCAGAGATGATGCATTTCAATTTATGTCTTTGTCCACCTGCTTATTTTCTCTCCATAATGTAGGGTATATCAATATATATCCAATCTTCTTTGAGGACTCATCTTTGTGCATTGTGGTAAAGCAATTGTAATATCACATTCAAATCTAAGATGAAAAATATTTGGCTTCTGATCATAAGTCAATTGTAATGGGGAGACTTTATGATAACTTGCGGCCTGATCCACACAAGATTTGCTGCATGTAAAATAGTATGACCACATACCGAGATGGAAAATTTTATTTTCATAAATATTGGTTTAGTAATTAATTGGAGGCGTTTGATTTCTGCTAGACTATTTTTAGTATGAACATACGCAATCAAATGTTTAATTATTATCCCAGTTAATATAAAATAATCATTAAAAACCAGGAATGTAAATTCACCTGCATTATCAAGATAGAGTGTCTTAATTGTGTAATTAAAAACTGTGCTCTTAATCTTATTAATTGGACAATAACCTCGCAAAGACCAAATTGCGGGTTGATAACAAGCATACCTATGACCATAGTAAAGATGCATTTATAAAAATCGTATAATATTTGAATAGTCCATGTGGAGAATTTTAGACCTACATATATCATCTTGTATACGTTCCAAAAATGCAGGGGATTCAACCCCACTTTATTTTTAATGGTCTAATAATCAGTTTGCATTGAGAACATGCAACACAAGAGAATTCTTTAGCTTTAAAAAATCTTCTAGTTCTTCAATGAATGATCATGTGAATTCTCAATTATTTTTCGCAAAATATATTATAATTGGAATGGCCCAACCAGTAACGCCAAATAAAAAATCATTAGCAAACCCTTTGTTTACTATGGCATGGATTCACACTAATACTAGTGTAGTACAAGCCACATGAAAAATGAATAATCTTTCTATTCATATGTGTTACTATCCATATGGCAAAACCTATCCTTCAAAGAGATAATCATTATTATTATTGTCATGGTCAAAATCATTATAAGCAAGACATGTTTCTTGATATATTTTTTCCCTTCTAATAACTTTATATAAGGCCCGTCAAAGTATTTTTGACGTAAGATATGTATACGACCAATGACATAATCATGAAGCCACATAATAATATTTATCATCTTTATTTATCACAAACCTCTTTAGAGGTGAGTTGTGAGATTTCAACAATCAAGAGTGTATTCATGTTCATGAGTTTATTTCATACGACCACATTCACTTCTGGAATGTATCATAATCATCTGAACATGCCTTATGATTTCTCAGTATAAGCTTATTGTGTTGCCTTAGCATTTATCATATTTATTTTTATGGCCCTCCTCAATATTATTTTGTAAGGTTAAGTGTGCCTTTATTTTTATTTATTTTGATAGAAGATTGATTAAAACTTGGCAAAATGGGTTTACAATATTCTCGTACCTAATGCACTTTCATACCATATTATGGTAAATATTACCTTCACCTCTTTTGAGTTTTAAAGGATAATTTTAATTTGAGAGCTCTTATTGTTTATCCTTTCATAATTAAAATCATGATGACGATTATTATTTCGTCTATTTCCACGTCCACGTAAATTCATACAGTCCCGATAATTATTTAGTCTTCTTTCAGACTTTTAATCTATTGCTACCACATTCGCTTCAGGGAATGGAGCAGATCTAGCGACACGAGCTTCATTAAAAGCATATTATTTTTTACCTCAGTCATCATTATATCATTAATGTGGTACATTGGAACTCAAACCCAATGTCTTACCCTCATAAAGGCATGTTAAGCCATAATGCATTGGGACTCAAACCAAATATCTTATCATAATGACACACCATGATTCGAATATGGTGTCTGAACAATTCTTTCAGAATATTGCTATTTCTGAAGCAAATACGAGGCATGTAACATAGAGAATAGTTCCCTTACACGTCTTCATCGATAATAAATTTAGCATTTGAAAATATTGTCACTTTTAATGATCATAACAACCAATCATAACTAACAATACTTTGAACATATTATCACTTAATTTAGCGGTTGTAAGCATAAATACTTAATCACAATGAACTTTTAAGAATATTAATTATCACTCTAATTGTCATATATTTATTATAATTATGTAATCAATATTTTCAATGAAACGAACACGTGTAATACAAATCAATGCCTCTAGAATTTAATTTAATGGAGATATATTTAATGTTGACATCTAAATAAATATGATGATCATACCCCCTTAATAAAATGAAAGACCGTCAAGATGCAATTAATTGCTAGCATTTTTATAGATTAATGGAAATTTTAGTCACGTGTAAAGTCTTTTATCATAGACCAATGTATTTGTCAAAACATCTATGTGAACAACAATTTTCTAAATTCTTAAATGCTCTTAAATAAAGCTGTAAATTCTTGTGATTTTTATTTATGGAGTTAACCTGCTTCTAGAGTTAGAAGCCAAGTTATTGAAGAACTCTGCTCTCTGCAGTGCTATAAAAATCGTTGTAACTTATGTGTAAAACCTATGAGATAAATTAACCCATTTCAGTTATTATTATTATTATTTTTTTTCATGAAAGGAAAATGCAAGCACTACCTTGGAAACCCATAACTATTGTTGAATGTAATTTACTATATGCATATATCAAACTATCATGCAATTCAATTAGAAGTGAATAAGACCGAATAATCGTGGTCGTGTATTATGATTCTATTCCTTCGGTATCCCATCTTCTTTAATGCTACTTTATAGTCATGCTTTTTTATCTAAATATACGATTAAAGATTAATTTACCATGTAGTATGGGTACCTAATTCATCTAATGATAGCATTGTATCCTGCCAGCAAAATCAAAGTAAATTTAACTTGAGGTCAGCAACGTACCTCATTGTCTGCTTATAATTATAAATTGAATTTCTTATGCCGAAGCCTCTAAGCTTCAAATACGGCTAGACTGAGTCGGAAAGAAAATCAACTCAATACCTGTAGTTAGAGACTCGTGCTGATAACGTGTTATAAAATAAATATTATAATTATAAACTAAAGCACCAAAAGAGAAAAAACAATAATAGATAAGAGATATAAAGAGGAGGGAACTATTCTTCTTATTTCAAGTATATAATTCATGAGCCAAAAGTGCCTTATTTATAGTTACAAAGATCTTCTCAAGTTACAATAATTAATGGGTTCATTGATGTGGCACATAAATTACTAAAGAAGTTATGGAAGGACATCCACGTTCACTGAATTTATAACACATGTTCTTTTATTTTCTTTCATTTTTTATGCTTCATTGCCACTACTTCGAACCATATTACACAATGTCCAAGTTTAATTGGCAAAGAAGTTCGACGGATTGCCGGAGAATTTTCATTTCCATACATGCTTATATAGGTGAAGTTGGCATTTGTTGGCCATTTATGTATGCAGTAAATTGTTTCTTATACTTGTAGGTATATATTAGGACCCTTAGCATAGTGTTATTTATCTCATAATCTCATCGCTAATCTTGTACGAATTTCATGTATATCTACAATCTCATTCTTATCTTAGAATAGATGATGTACTTATCTCATAATTTATAACTCTCATTACAAATAGATATACAACGCATGCTCTATACTTCATTGAGCAAACTTCTAATCCTTTTTGGTACATCCTTTGACCATTAAAATTGCTTCTACTTTCTACTACTTTTGACATATATTTCTATTGCAGTTATTCTAATGGCAACAGGACCTTTATCGTGTGATCCTATTTCCGCTACTTCTTTCGAACTTTCTCATGCACAATCAAACACTCGGACGATCTCTCTGCCTGCTCTGATACCTCGAGTAATGGCGATGTCTACCCTTTTCCTTCGCGGTTTAATTTCATCTACTCCTCAAGGTTTTGTTGTTGTCTGTCGTTCTGGTGATGTTAGGTATGCTCGTTTGGGCCCTCATTGAGGTCGAGTCGTTGATCAATATAACTATCATCCACTGGAAAGTACATCGTTTACTATTTAATTTAGTTGATCATAGTAGCTCTTGTTGTGTCATTATTCATTATGATGTTTGGAAATCTCCTATATTTAATTATCAATTTTTTGGATATTAATATTATGTTATTTACGTGACTTTATCCCATGAAAAATAAATTTGAGATCTTTTATATTTTTGTGCATGTCAAAAGTAAGTAGCAACCCTACTGCCCTCAACATGCCCTTCGTGTTCCATGTCAACAGCATAAAATAAGATTGACTAGAATGATGACAAGAAGAGAAAATCAACACTAGAAATGTTTAACTAACTATGGATAATATAATAAATACCTTTAGTAAGGAAAATTGATTATAGTAACTTTAATTGTAATTTCTTTTTTTTTTTGGGTAAAGTAATTATAGAACCACTTAACACTAAAAAAAAATTGAATTAGTAACGGACGAATTTTGTAACTAAATACCATATTTGGAAATGGATTTGCGGCAGATTTGCGTCAACCATGAAACAGGCTTTAGTCATTTCCAATTCAATCTTGGAAAATTATGATCACATTCTACCTTAATATCCAAGTCTACTCCTCTTGGATTATCGTAGTGACGCAGATGATGTTTTAATAACAAGTATTTTTCAGGGTTGTCCCTCAAACTCCAAACTCATTTCCAAGTTCTCTGAAAGTAATCTTGAGTTTTCCAAACGAAGATTTTCACCTTTTTTCTTATCCCTTTGTGCCTGAAATTAGTGTAAATTTGTATCATAATTCATCTATTCAAATTAAGAGTGGTTACATTTCTAAACAAAAAAGAAAGAAAGAAGCAAAACTATGATGAAATAATGGGAGGAGTAGCATGATGATCAACGATAAAGCCAGGAATATTGCGTATAAATGCCAGTAGCCGAGCTATGTTGAGTTCAATGTTTTATCAAACCAAATTTTGACTTGATTGGTATCAAGCCCTAGCTCCTCACCCAATTTCTCTATCACATCGTTTTCTGGATTTGGCATCTGACTAAAAAAAAAAAATCTCTTACAATGAGGAAAAATCAATTGATAGAAACCAAAAAAATGCAACTAAAAAGGAAAATATTAAGATCAGCAAAACGAGAAGTTTTACAGTTTTGTAATCAACGAACTTCTTTTCCAAAAAGAAGAGGAAAAAAAGTTAATTGAATTTGTGTTGAGCATAGATTAAAATTTATAACTAGGTAAGAAATCATTCTCCTTCTTGGTTTACTTAATTGCATCAATCTTTCTATTTTACTTTCTTTAAAAAATGAAGTGAAACATGTGAATCTATTCGACGGACAAAGAAAATGAGATGAAGATATAAAAAACTTAAAAACAAGTAGATCAGATAAGTACATTTTAAGAAAAAGGAAATTGACACATCCATGACAAATTAGAAAATAAATATAAAGTAGGATCTTAAATTTTTTTTTTTAACAAAATGAGTTAAAGCATATAGTATCTTAGGTCATCAAGTGTTAGAAGTCTTTTTTTGATGACAGTGAAATTTGGGCCTGCTTGTATGTATCCCGATCGACTAATACTGCAGACATTAGCTACGCTATCGAACATTATTCTGTTGCCTCGACTGAGATTGTAACTTGAGAGCTTATGATTTTCTTCTACTTTATTGATTATTAAGTCATATTTATAGCCGCCCGAAGTCTATTATATATAGCCATAAAAAATATTTAATTTGCTATGTGCGTTGAGTATTCATCCACTTGAAATTTTTATTAGTAATTTTAATATTACTCATGACATGATAGGCAGAGTTTGTAGAAAATTCCCCGTTATGCATTAAAACCCAAAGTTAAAAATGCTTATGGACAGGCATCAGAGTTCCATTTCAGAATTATCAAACAAATTAAAAATACTTTTGCTATATGAAACATATATTATTTTGTGTTTTATTTGTTTGGGTGTTTGTCAGATGTTAAGCAGCAGGGGGTATCTATGGGTTGGAGCATGGGGTGCATGAACCCATTGTCACGATCCAAATTTCCTCCGTAAGATGTCATGACGGCACCTAGTCTCTACGACTAGGTAAGCCTAACAAATTGTGGAATAACAGAAATGAAAACAAAATTTAACAACTAGACAGCAACAGATAACTATAAATTGATAAAATGCCGCTCGTTATGTACAAGCAACCTAGTACTAGAGTATACACAGAGTTTTCAAAATCTGGTAGTCATAAGTCACAAGCTACACAAGAAAACTAGTATCTCTATACACAAGAGTCTAAGAAAGTACGGAAATGAGAGAATAGAAGGGGACTCCGAAGTCTGCGGACGCGACATATGTACCTTGAAGTCTCCGTACAACAACAAACACTCTCAGCTAATATCGGGGCCGATAAGATGTACTTGGATCTGCACATAAAACATGTGCAGAAGAGTAGCATTAGTACACCACAATGGTACCCAGTAAGTGCCAAGCCTAACCTCGGTAGAGTAGTTACGAGGTCAGGTCGGGACCCTACTGGGATATAATAATAAGAGAGATGACATAATAAAAGGAAGAATATGGAGAATTTAACAGAAATAATACAGAGAGAAATAACAACAGATCACAAGGAAATAAACAACAGGATCACTTCCGAGCTACCATCTCGTAGTCCCAAAAGTAAATACTCAACATGAGATCTCCCGAGATACCGTCTCGTAGTCCCAAGAGTAAATGTGCAGGGGGATCTCCCGAGATACCGCCTCATAGTCCCAAAAGTATACACACAACTCAAATCGGTGGAAAAAGCAATTAACAGCAAGAATTCTACAGCTAAGGCTGATAGAATCAAGTAAAGACAGGAATTCAACTAAACATGTACAAATTTCAAATAAGCATTTAAGACACGTAAACATGCGAAATTAGACTAAACAGGATAGCTACACATGCTCGTATAACTCAATTAAGGTGTAACAAGCTACTATTCAGTGAAACACCGTTCATTTTACAAAAATTACCCCGTATACGCACTCGTCACCTCGTGTACATGGCGCTCACATATCACAGAAATATCATAACAGTACCAAATCCTAAGGGAATTTCTCCCACACAAGGTTAGGCAAACCACTTACCTCGAACCAAGTTCAATCAATCAATCAATCAATAAGAATGCCCTTTCCTCGATTATCCAACTCCGAATGGCCTAAATATAGGCAAAAATAATTACATACCATAAATACAACTATAATGCCCAATCTAATTAATGTAATCAAGACTTTAACAAGAATTTTGAAAATCGCCCCAAAAAGTCGATCGAGCCCACATTTCAAAATCTGGTAAAAGTCACAAAATACGAACACTCATTCACCCACAAGTTTACTCTTACCAAAATTACTCAAATCCGACTATAAATTCTCAATCAAAACTCAAAATTTATGTTGAAGAAATTTTCCCATTTTTTCTAATTTTCTCAACCCAAATCCGAAATTAAAGGGTGAAATTAATGATAGATTAGTGGAGAATAACCAAAAATAAGTGAAGAATAATTATCCAATCGATGCCTCTGAAAATCCCTCCAAATTTCGTCCAAATCCGAGCTCTCTATCTCAAGTTATGTAAAAAATAGCTAAATCCTCGATTTTGAAATGTTATATTCTGCCCAGTGATCCCTTCATCGGGAACGCGGCCTCTCTCTCGTGTTCGTGTAGCAAAAATAGCTACTGACCAAAAATCCTTCTACGTGGGCGCGAGGACCTTCTCGCAAACGTGATGCATGATTCACCAACTTTTTCGCAAACGCAACACCTACTAGGCGAATGCGTAGAACAAGCGCCTTGGGATCCCAACTGTCATACTTCCACTACATGAACGCGATACCCTTCACACGTTCGCGATGCATCACTGCCCAGACCTTCGCGAACGTGGCTCCTATTTCGCGAACGCGAAGCACAAATCCTCACCTGCCTCCAACTCCCCTTCGCGAACGCGGCGCTCGTGTAATGCAAAGAAGGAAACCAACAACTGAAACACCAGATTTTTCTGTAATTCCAACAAGTCAAAATTGATCCGTTAACCATCCGGAATTCACCTGAGGTTCCCCGAGACTTCAACCAAACATACCAACAAGTGCTATAACACCATCTAAACTTAGTCGAGCCTTCAAATTACATCAAGCAACTTTAAAAATACGAAATCACCCTCCAATTCAAAATGAACTTTGAAACTTCAAACTTCTACAACTGACGCCAAAACCTATCAAATCTTGTCCGGTTGACCTCAAGTTTTGCACACAAATCATATTCGACATTACGGACCTATTCAAACTTCCACTTCCGGTCAAACTTCCCAAAATTAAACTTTCCACATTTCTCAAATTTGGCACTCACACTATTCTGTTACTCCCATTTGGAAAGTAATTGTCGAATTTCAATTTTTTTTTTTCTGAAAACCTATATTTCAATAAGAAAATTAATTCCTTACCATTTTCTCAAGATAGTCTAAATATTAAGAATTCATTAATTTCATATTACAATAATATGAACTTCCACAATTATATTTGGAAAGAACATTATGAAAACAATCTATTTAATGGGCGTTAGCCTCTTGTGAGAAGCAAGTCATATAGCAAACTAAAGAAAAAAAAAGTTTATCTTAATTCGCCCTAGTTTTTAATCAATGGCTTCTGAAAATCGGGGTTTTAGTTCAAAGCAAGAACTTATCTGGTGAGCTTCTTTTCAATTTCATTTTTTTTTTCTTGTTATTTAATTTACAATCTTCATAAAGTTTTTATGGTGCTTTCAAATCTTAGCGCAAAGTTAGAAAACAAGGCACTTAAGTTCGAATACGAAATGTTCCTTTTGAAACACAAAGTGTTGAGTGAATGTTTGAAGAACATTGCAGCATGCTATACTTAGAACACAAGAAACATCTAAGAACTATGGAGCTTGCCCAATTGGAAGCTGAGGTCAGTTTTCTACTTTAATTTTCATCTTTTATATATATATATATATATATATATATATTCTTTTTTTTTTTT
>ML321305.1:0-79810 GCA_005239505.1 Nicotiana paniculata
AGTGAGGGTTGAGTTTTCTATGAGTTGAAGGAAGTTGCTATTATTTCTGAGGCAATTGAAGATTATTAAAAGAAGATAGATTGATTAACCATGGTTGAAATGGCACGTTTGCGGCAGTGATCAGTTCCTTTGATGTGATTAAGTTATGCAGGTGGTTTGTGCCAGTGTGTGCGAGGATTTTCGGCCGTCGTAACGGATTTCATGTGGGAGCATTTGAGTGCTATGGCCTGTTAGGTATAGGCGGATCTCGGAAGGGTTATAGTGGTATAAACTACTACTTAAGGATTTGCATGTTGGATGATTATGGGAATTCACTCGTGTGTTATGATGGTTCTCTTGAATTGAGTTAAGTAAAAAGGTTTCTATATGAGGAAATGTTCACCCTGTTGGTGGTTCAGAAGTTATGATGGAATTCTTGCGTTACCTCATATTGGCATGTTAGGTGCGGTAAGCAGTATATAACTGGGACTAGAATCGAGATTGTGGTTCGGTGTTAATAAGGATGTCATGAGCTCGGGAGAGCAAGAAAAAGTGATTTGAAAGTTCGGAGTAATCTGGTGTTATCATCAGTGTCACCTGAGATTGATATTCGGTGGAAGAGGCTTTGTACCCTGGTTATGGGTTCTTGATTTTTCTTTCAGTATAGTATGGCCAGTGGTGGATGGGCAGACTTGTTGCCTTGTGTGGAAGGTCGTGGAAGCATGACCGCGAAAAGATTGTATAAAGTGTGACATGTAGTCACTTGATGGATTGAATATTTGGACTGAGTGTAAAGAAGTGCAAAATTGCTTAATTGAGAATTTATTGCCTGGAGGGCGTTCAGTTCATTTGGTTGTGGATTGTGGGGTGTTTGTCCCGGCTATGATTGTTGCTCTTGCGTATTATGAGAGAAAGTGGGTTAATATGGACCCAGGTAAAAGCTATTAGCTTAGTTGATGAGATCAACGTAGACTCGATGTTTGTGGATGGATTTAAATATGATTATGGGCTCCGTATGAGTCAGGCATGTTCATTTCAGTAGAGCGCTTTTCATGGAAAGGTATTAGAACAGTGGATGTTGTTCCGTCTTCGTCAAATTCATGTGTTATTATGATTGTGCCGTGTGAGTTGTGAAATGGCTTGATAATTTCCTATGTGTTGAGGTCCTGCGTAGTGGGGATGTTATGTGATCAGGATAGCTCTTGAGATCCAGAGTGTATATATATATATATCGCACCTCAATTGTGCTTGAGTTTTTTTAGCCTACGGCTTTATCAGTCTCCCCAGGATGGTATTGTGCACTTAGCGTGCTTGTGATCGATATTCAGTAATTTGTAATAGTGAGCAAACTAGCTCCGTATATATATCTTCTTATGTAAATTTTATGTGTGGATCGGATAGCACGTCGCCACAGGTATGTTATTTGGATCGGGTTGCACGCTGCAACAGTGTGATGTTGAGTAAGGTTCCTATAATTATTTTCTTGTGTTTTACTTCCTATTTTCTGATAAGAGTTCATATTAGTTGTGTGAGTTGAATAGTCCCTTCCTGATTCATTTCTTATTTATCATGTTCGAGTTATGGCCTATTGTCGTGATGTGGTATCATGTAAGGTTGTTGGTCATGTTTGGGGTGATTTGTTGTCTGAGCAAAGATTTAAAAGCTAAATTTCATGTTCCCATAAGAAGAATTTCACCACTTTCCTGAGAAAAAAAACTTATTTCTTGATAAAAATATGGATTTATTATGTGGATATGTGTACATATGAGCACCTGAGTCGCAGGTATGATTCGCGAGCAGGCTAGCCTTATTATTTGTATGTATAATTGCGTCGCATGATCGATTCGCAAGCGGGGTAGATAGATGCATCTATGGTTCGAGCCGTTCGATCCTCGGCATTGTTTCCGCATGATATTTATTGCGTAGTTGCTATGATTTTGCCTGATTACTGGCCTGAAATATTAAGTTGTCAATTGAAATGACAGAGATTTAAAGTTATTAAAAAGATTTTGGAAGAAGTTGTTCCTTCCCGTCATTTATTGTTATTTGATTAAATCACCCATGTTGATTAATTGTTATTAATATGGCGAAGATATACAGTGTTAAATGAGAACGGAGTTGAAAATATTTATTCCTGATTTTAATTAACGCCTATGATAATCATGCTTAGTGTCACACTTAAATATTCTAAATTGACCTTTAGTAGTGTCTAATTTGACCTCTCGTCACTACCTCTATGACGTTAAGCGGGCGACTTACTGAGTACACGTTGTTCTTGTACTCATGCTACACTTGTTGTGCATTTTATTGCAGAGGTAATTTCATAGCGATGTGGAGGATTGGAGACTTAGGCGAGCTGCATCATCCGGAGGCGATCCGCAGCTGACAGAGTCTCCCTCATACTGTATTACATTATTTTGATTTCCTTGTCCACTTGTATTTTGGACAGGCTTTGTAATGATTGTATAAATCCTTAGAAATTGCTCATGTACTTGTGACACCGGGTTCTGCGATGTGTTGGGATATATTTGCTTAAGTGTAATATTTAAACCATTTTTTTACTTAACAGATTTATATTTGGTTAATATGTAATAAAGTGAAAGAAAATATTTTTCATAAATGTTAAAACCGGAAATTTATTTTAATTAATTAATGATTTGGCTTGCCTGACATTGATGTCCGGCTCCATCACGACCTTAGGGATTTTGGGTCGTGACAATAACATGGGATATAATAGAAAAAATTATTATCTTAGAAAATCATCAGCTAAAAAACCATACTTAGACAGATATAGACATGTTAGGAAATATAGAACAGAAAGAAATTATAAAAATAAATTAGAATGTTTCGCATGTGAAAGTGTAGAACACTTAGCCAATACATGCTCGAAAAGATTTAATAATAAAACAAGAAATTCACAATTAATAGAAGATTTTCAGAAAACTTTAATAAATGTAGACGAACATATGTCAGATAATGAAAGTATATACTCTATAGTAAGTGTAGATATAGAAGAAAAAACTCAAATAGACTCATCAGAGTCAGAAGAAGAAGAATTAATAAATGAGATAGGATTAGAAAAACTAAATTTAGAAGAAATACAAGCAAATACATTAGCAAACATATCTGAAGAATGTAATCATGATTTTGCAAAAAATAAAGGGCTAGATAGTGATCAGTGTTTTATATGTAAATGGTATCCTAGTAAGGATAGAAGAGCAAAATGTAAGTCATGTTACCTAGAAGGATGCATCTTATGTATAAAAAAAGAATTTAAGACAAAAATAAATAAAGAAGAAAAATGCCAAGGAATAAATGATTCTACTCTCAATTTAAGAGTAACGGCATTAGAAACCAGAAAAAATGAATTAGAAAAAATAATACAAAAAATGGAAAAGGGAAAACAAAAATTAGAAGATGACGAAGAAAATGTAGCAGAATTCACACACGATGAAGCACTAATGAGTATAGAGAATTATGACACAATGATATGTAACGAGGATAAAAAATTAAGTACAATAAAAATATTAGCAAGAATCAAAATAGAGGATTACGAAATAGAAACATTAGTTTTAGTAGATTCGGGATGTACAAGATGTATAATAAATAATAAAATAGTTCCACCAAACCTAATCAAAATCTTAGATAAGCATGTTGCTGCTATGCAAATGGACGGAACTCATAATATATATAGACATTATGTAGATAAATCGCAGATTAGTTTTATAAATACATGCTTAGATTTTTATAAACCTAATTACAAGGTAGATAAAATCTGGGTAAGAGACTTAAATATAAATGTAGATTTTGTACTAGGATTAAATTTTATGATTTATAACAATGGTAGTTGTTTACTTAGCAGAGATGGAGTAATATTTTTCAAAAATATTACACATACACCAGTACAAACCTGTTGGAAATTAAGACACCTAGCCACATACCCCACAATGTCCTTCTTCATCCGCCTCCACCAGTAATGCTTCTTCAAATCACGATACATCTTTGTAGCACCAGGATGGACAGAATACCGAGAACTGTGTGCCTCCTCTAGAATCCTCTCCCTCAGGCCATCAACATTAGGAACACATAAACGGCCTGAAGCCTCAGAACACCATCCTCGCCAATAGTAACCTCCTTGGCACCACCCTGAACCACTGTCTCCCGAAGCTCTGCCAAGCATGGATCATCAAACTGCCGAGCCTTAATTTCACCCAATAACGAATACTGAGAAACCACATGTTCTAGAATTCGACGAGGCTCTGAAAGGTCTAATCTCACCAGGCGATTAGCCAAGGACTGAATGTCCAAGGCTAGAGGTCTCTCCTCTGCTGCAATATAAGCCAAGCTACCCATACTCTCCGCCTTCCTGCTCAAAGTATCCGCTACCACATTCGCCTTGCCCGGATGATAAAGAATGGTGATGTCATAATCCTTCAGCAACTCAAGCCACCTGCGTTGCCTCAAATAAGAACCCTCTATTTGAACAAGTGTTGTAAGCTGCAGTGGTCTGTATAAACCTCACAGGACACCCCATACAAGTAGTGCCACCAAATCTTAAGAGAATGAACAATCACGCCAACTCCAAATTGTGCATAGGATAATTCTTCTCATGAACCTTCAGCTGGCGCGAAGCATAAGCAATAACTCTCCCTTCCTGCATCAACACACACCCCAAGCTAACGCGTGAAGCGTCGCAATATACAGTATACATCCCAGAACCGAAAGGCAATACTAGAACTGGTACTGAGGTTAATGTTGTCTTGAGCTTCTGAAAGCTCGCCTCACACTCGTCGGACCATCAGAACAGGGCATTCTTCTGAGTCAATCTAGTCAATGGGGCTGCAAGAAGAGAAGCCCTCCACAAATCGCCGGTAGTAGCCTGCTAGACCCAAGAAACTCCTGATCTCTGAAGCTGAAGTAGGACGTGGCCAACACTGAACTGCCTCAATCTTCTTAGGATCAACCTTGATACCCTCTCCGGATACCACATGTCCCAAGAATGCCACGGAATCCAACAAAAACTCACACTTGGAGAACTTAGCATATAGCTTCTGTTCTCGCAAAGTATGGATCACCACTCTTGTCACGACCCAAAATCCTAACTTAGGTCGTGATGTCTCCCAATGACAGGGTCAAGCAAGCCAGCACTCAATTTACTAAGGGTTCTTTCTTATTAAGTTAAACATTTCAACATATACTCAATTTTTAAAACTTAAAACATAAATCGACAAGGATAATTAGCCAATTTTTTTATCAAAAGCAGTCATGAGGAGGCGTGAGACAATATATATATATATACAAACCCGTAATCCATAATAACTAGCACGTGTGTGCCAGGAACTAGTGTCACAAGTCCTACGGGCATAATAACAGAATATACAAAAGATACAATATACAGTCCCACTGTATAAATAAATAGACGGGAAATAAGCAAAAGAAACCCCATGGTGCTACCGGAGACCGCCAGGAGAAAGCAGCTCACCGTGAAGTCAGGTTCGTCTATAATCAGAATCAAGCTCCGGTCTGGCAACCAGATGCACCAGCCTCAGAACCTGTACAATTAAGTACAGAACCGTAGCATGAGTACATATATATATATGTACCCAGTGAGTATCCCGCCTAACCTCGAAGAAGTAGTGACAAGAGGTCGACATGACACTCACTAAGGTCCAACAATATAATTTAACAGAATATGAAGAAAATGGTAGACATGTAAAGGCAGTGAAGCAGCAAATATATATAAGGCACTTAAATCCAAGGAAGTACTGGAAATAAATAAACAATTACTACTTCACCTTCCCCAAAATATCTGTCAAATCAATGTCCATGAATTTAGTAACAAATAAATCATGCGTATACAGGGTAAGGACAACCGGCTGGAGTCATAAGATAGTCGTGTCCGTGCACTGCCGAGGGTCGAACAGCCCGAACCATAAGTGCACATTTCCATAAAGTACTCACATTTATGCACTGCCGGGGATTGAACGGTCCGAACCAAAAGTGCACTTTTCCATAAAGTAATCCTCTGTATGCACTGCCGAGGATCGAACGGCCCAAACCAAAAGTGCATCTTCCAATCCGCCGTGGCGTACGGCCCATTCCCATAAGAGTGGGGGAGATCACACTCCGCTCGTGGAATGTAAATTTGCGAAGCGGTCACATGCACACATACTATTCCTTTTTAAATTACTTTTCAGTAAACAATTCCTTACAAATTTTCTCAAATTCCATGATCTCATGGAAATAAGCCGCATGTAACATTTAATTTGGTAAGCATATAGTTCATATCAAGTAAAATACAAGGCATGATGTGGGCCTAACTACCCGGACATAATAATAATAGCCTCTACGTACGGACTCTCGTCACTTTGTACGTATGTATCCCCCACAACTATCACATATAGCATTTAAAATTCCTAGGGGGACAATTCCCTCTTACGAGGTTAGAAAGGAGACTCACCTCACGTCGCACCTACTCCCCCGGTCAAGAATGTACCCGAAACTCCGAACTCGTCACCAAAGGACTCGAAGCTAACCAAACGTTACGTAAATATATCAAATTATAATCAAAGCATGAAATTCTCCTATTATTTAGTCAAATTCATCATTCTTGAAGAAATACCAAAATCTAACCCCGGGCCCGCATGCTCGGATTTTGAAAATTCTTGAAGGAAACACTCACCCATAACCTAAGGATCATTAATATATGATTTTTGTATGAATTCATAGCCAATGCACGGGTAATTTTCTAAATTTTCGAAGGCCCTAGGTTACTACCCAAATCCTTAACTTTTCACTAATTAGGTAGTTAACTAAGCTAGGAACTCATGCATTAACTAACTTTAGGATAGAATTTACTTACCTCACAGTGGTTGGGTCGTGGGGCTCTTTTCCAAGATCTCACAATCGCCTATGGTGGAAGAAAATGGAGTGGGAATGAGATAATCCCGCACTTAAAGACCTTTCTGCCTACAGGGGTTTCCGCACCTGCGACTCGACGACCGCACCTGCGAAAAAATGGGACAAGGGCCTGGGCTCGCACCTACGGCCTGGAGTCCGCACCTGCGAGAACTGCGCAATCCACCTGGGGGTCGCACCTGCGAGGCCTGGACCGCAGGAACGATCTCGCACCTGCGACTGGGCAACCGCACCTGCGGTCACACCATATCAGGTACACCAGCAACTACTTCAGCTGGTTTTTGGCCTCGTTTGGTGCCCGAGAGGCACCTGGTCCCACCCGAGCCCCCATCAAAACATACCAACAAGTCCCAAATCATAATACGGACTCGGTCGAGCCTTCGGAACACCCAAAACAACGCTAAAACTTAAAATCACACTTCAAAACCCCTAGAACCAAACTCAGGAACTTTAAGTTTTCTTGACTTCACTAACAATGCGCCGATCTGACCTGTACTATTCGGAATGACACCAAATATTGCAGGCAAGTCATAAATGACATAACGGAACTATTATCGGTTTGGAATTACGTTCGGACCTCGATAACAAAAAAACATGCCCCAAACCACAATATGGACTTCAGGAACTTCTTATTTCAATATTGGGCACCGAAATGCTCCCGGGTCATCCAAAACCCATTCCGAACATATGCCCAAGTCTAATATCATCATACGAAGCTACCGGAACCGTCGAAACTCGATTCCGAGGTCGTTTACTAAAAATATTGACCAAAGTCAAACTTGGCCTTAAAGGCCAACCTGAATGAACTAAATGTCCCAATAGCACTCTAACCACTTCCGAATCCCGAACCACCAGTCCCCGCAAGTCATAAATCATAATAAGCCACTATGGGAAGTCTCATTTAGGGTAACGGGATCTGACAATGCAAAATGACCGGTCGGGTCGTTACAACTCTCAAATACTGCTCGTGCTCCCCCAGGCTACGTGAGTAAATCAAAATGTCATCAATGAAAACAATGAAAAAAGAATCAATGTACGGCCTGAACACCCTGTTCATCAAGTCCATAAATGTTGTTGGGGCATTAGTCAAGCCAAAGGACATCACCAGGAACTCATAATGGCCATATCTCGTACGAAAAGCAGTCTTCGAAACATCTGAGGCCCGAATCCTCAACTGATGATATCCCGATCTCAAATAAATCTTAGAAAACACCCGAGCACCCTGAAACTGGTCAAACAAATCATCGAGGCGAGCCAAAGGATACGTGTTCTTAATGGTGACCTTGTTCAACTGGCGGTAATCAATACACATCCGCGTAGACCCATCCTTCTTCTGCAGAAATAGGACTGGAGCACCCCACGGCGATACACTCGGTCTGATAAAACCCTTAGCCAACAATTCCTCAAGCTTCCCCTTTAACTCCTTCGGATCCATACGGTACGGGGAATGGAAATAGGCGTAGTGCCTGGAGCTACATCAATGCAGAAATCAATATCATGATCTGGAGGCATGCCTAGAAGGTCTGAAGGAAATACATCAGCAAACTCTCGAGCAACTGGCACTGAATTAATCGTCGGAGACTCGGCGGTGGTTTCCCGCACATAATCTGAGGAACCTCTTCACTCCAGCCTAGGCGACCCGGGCATGGCTAAAGTAACTGTCTTGGCATGGCAGTCAAACACGGCATGATAAGGATATAGCCAATCCATTCCTAGAATAACCTCGAAATCGACCATGTCGAGCAATAAAAGGTTTGCTTTGATCTCAAATCCACAGAATGTGATCACACAAGACCGATAGATCCGGTCTACCACCACAGAATCGCCCACAGGAGTGGACATATATATAGGAGAACCCAAGGACTCACGAGGAGCATCCAGAAAATGAGCAAATAATGCTGAAACATATGAATAGGTTGATCCTGGATCAAATAATACCGAAGCCTCTCTACCACATATTGAGATAATACCTGTGATCACGGCGTCTGAGGCCACTGCATCTGATCTGGCCAGAATAGCATAGAGTCTAGTTGGAGCACCGGTGGACTGAGCTCCGCCAGAGTGAAAGGAGCTAACTGACCTCCCCCTGATTGGCCTCCACCTCTAGGACGACCCATGTCGACCTGTCCTCCACCTCTAGGTGGCCTGACTGCTGGTGCTGGATTCATAGGCTGATAACCCTGTTGCACTGCCTTGCCCCAAAACCTGGTACAAGTCCTCCTGAAATGGCCGGAATCCCTGCACTCATAACATCTCCCTAGAGGCATGGCATGCTGCCCTGAAGAAGAACCCTGGATAACTGGGGGACGGTGAGAACCCTCTGGCATAGCACTGAAATAAGGTCTCACCGGAGCACCACGAGGAGGTGGTGGTGGGGGTGTTGAATATGGGGGTCTGCTGGGCTGACCCCTACCAAACTGACCTTTGCCCCTAGCTGGGGCACCTTTGAAATCCCCGGAATATCTTGCTCTCTTATCCTGCGGTGCCTGCTCCCTGATCCTCGACCGATAACCCTCGATCCTATGAGCAATCTCCACTACCAGCTGATAAGGAGTCCACATCTCCACCTCTCGGGCCATGTTGGCCCTAATGCCTTGATGCAACCCGGCTACAAATCTTCGCACTCTCTCAGCATCGGTAGGTAGTATCATGAGTGCATGGCGAGACAACTCTAAAAACCTAGCCTCATAATCCGTCACTGACATCTTTCCCTACTCCAGCTGCTCAAACTGATACCGAAACTCTTCCCTCTCAGGGGGTGGGATATATCTGTCTAGAAACATCTGAGTGAACTATTCCCAAGTGATAGGAGGAGAATCTGTTGTCCTGATGAGAATATAGGACAGCCGCCATCTGCGAGCTCTGCCCTCTAACTAGAAGGTAATGAAGTCTACTCCATGGGGCTCTAGTATCCTCATGTTGTGCAGTATGTCCCTACACTTGTCAATGAAATCTTGGGCATCCTCGCCTTGCTCACCCTCGAAGACTGGAGGGTGCAATCGAGTCCATCTATCCAACAACTTCTGCGGATCGCCGTACGCAGTTGGTCTGGGCTCAGGTGCTGCTGCACAGGCTGGACCCCACCCACAGGCAGTGTTCCCGGGGTATGATGAAATGCTGTTGTCTGGCCTGTAGCCTGAGAAATAGGGGTCTGGACTCCCCCTCCCGCCTGAGAAGCGGCAGGATCTGCTGGAAATAAACCAGCCTGGGACATAGTATCCACAAATCTCATCATACAGCGCATGACCTCCTGGAAGCCTGGCACCGTCATGAAGTCCACTGGAGCAGGACTTGCTGGGGGCACCTCCCCCTGCTCTTCTATAGTAGGATCCTCTGGTGGTGGTGCAACTGGAATAGCTCTGGGACGCCCTCGTCCCCTACCTCGGGTCGGTGCCCTCCCCCGGCCTCTGCCACGGCCTCGGACAACGGGGGTAGCGGCCCTTCCCGGGTCTGGAACATCGGATGTACGTGTCCTCACTATCTGTGAGAGAATAGAAGAATGAGATTTAGTAAACCATCAACTGAATGATAGATCATGAATAAAGAGAGGTTTCCTAACACCCTATATCCTCCCGAAGATAAATACAGACGTCTTTGTATCGATCTGTAAGACTCTATTAGGTTTGCCCGTGACTTGTGAGGCCTACGTGAACCTAGAGCTCTGATACCATATTGCCACGAAAACAAAATCCTAACCCAGGTCGTGATGGCGGCCAACACCGGGGTCAGGCAAGCCAACAGTTTAGTTACTAGTGAAATTTCATTATCTGATAAAAAACATCCCCACACTTACCAAATTTTATGCTTAAAGAAGTTTAAGTGGAAGCGGATAAATTAGCCAACTTAAATAAAGGTAGCCATAAGGATCATGAACCAATATATACATTTCCAAAAATATAAAGTCTACTATGTGTGCCAGGAACTAGTGTCACAAGTCTACAGGCGAACTAGTAGAATATACAAAAGATGAAATAAATTGTTCTACTGTCTGAAGGAAGTAGACAGAAATAAGCAAAAGATAAATCCATAGTGCTGCTGAGAATCGCCAAGGGAAGCAGCTCACCGTGGAGTCAGGTCCAGAATATACTATCAGGGTCAAGCTCGGGTCGGATAACCAGATGCACCAGCCTCAGAACCTGTACAATTAAGTACAGAAGTGTAGCATGAGTACATAAACAGATATGTACCCAGCGACTATCCTGCCTAACCTTGAAGAAGTAGTGACGAAAGGTCGACGTGATACTTACTAGGGTCATACAATATGAAATGAATACAGGCTAATCAGTAATAGCAATAATAAGGGAATGAGCATCAGATAACAATCTCTAGTACCCTCACGCCATCCTTTTCCATGGCATACAAGATGCTTAACCTTCTTTCTTTCACAAAATCAACAGTTACAATTATAGGGCTTCTCATAAATTACCAAACATATAACAGGCTGTGAACGTACGGCTGTTACGACGTGAAAAGTAAATGTGCACTACCGCGGGTCGAACGGCCCGAACCATAGATGCATCTATCTGCTCGCTCGCGAATCGAACATGCGACATGGTTAATATAATACTAATACTAACCTGCTCGTGAATCATTCATGCGACTCGAGTTAATATAATACTAGGACTATCCCGCTCGCGAACCATTCATGCGACTCGGGTTCCCGTATAAATACATGATTAGCAGGAGATTCCAGATAATTTACAGGGAACATGCTGACAGGATGAGAATTTAATAATGTCAACTTCAAAGCAAAACTTCTTAGGACTTCACATGTGAGATTCTAGGATATTAGACTACTTAGACCATATGCAAGATCACAGATACAACACATAAAGCATGCTTGTGAGTCCTAAACTACCCGACAAGGCATAATAGTAGCTACGCACGGACTATCGTCACTTCGTGTGTGCGTAGCCCCCGAAAATAAGGACAAAAAACCATTTATAATCACCTCTGGGGACAATTCCCTCTTACAAGGTTAGAAAGGAGACTCGCCTCGTGTCGAATCTACTTCCCGGATCAAGAACGCGCCCGAAACTTCAAACTCGTCTCCCAAGGACTCGAAACTAATCAAATGTTACGTAAATATATCAAATTATACTCAAATCATGGAATTCTCCTACTTAATTATTCAATTCATCATTCTTGAAGAAATCCAAAAATACATCCCCGGGGCCTACATGCTCGGATTCCGAAAATTTTCGAAGGAATCGATTACCCGTAACCTAAGGATCATTAATATATAATTTTTGTATGATTTCATGGCTAATTAACGGGAAATTCCCTAAATTTTCATAAAGCCCTAGGCTACTACTCAAATCCTTACTAACTAGGCAGTTATTCAACTAGGAAATCATGCATTAACTAACTTTAGTATAGAATTCACTTACCTTTTAGTAGCTAGGTCGTGAGACTCTTTTTCAAGCTCTCAAGATCGTCTATGGTGGAAGAAAATGGAGTGAAAATGGGATAATCCCGCATTTAAAGACCTCACTGCCTACAGGGGTTTCCGCACCTGCGGCTCGACGACCGCACCTGCGGTCTCGCGCTTGCGAGAAAGGACTCTCACCTGCGGAAGAGGGGCAAGGGGCCTGGGCTCTCACCCGCGGGCAGGAGTCCACACCTGCGGCTCCTCACCTGCAGGGAAAGGGCCCGCACCTGCGAGAACTGGGCAGCCCACCTGGGGTCGCACCTGCGACTGAGCAACCGCACATGTGGTCACACCAGATCAGGTGCACCAGCAACTGTTTCAGCTGGTTTTTGGCCTTGTTTGGTGCCCGAGAGGTACCCAGGCCCACCCGATCCCCCGTCCAAATGTACCAACAAGTCCCAAATCATAAAATGGACTCGATCGAGCCTTTGGAACACTCAAAACAACGCAAAAACTCAAAATCACACCTCAAACCCCTTAGAATCAAAACTTAAGAACCTCAAGTTCTTGAATTCGATACCAATGCGTTGAACTGACCTATACTACTCAGAATGACACCAAATTTTGCAAACAAGTCATAAATGACATAACGGAACTATTCCCGATCTCGGAATTACGTTCGGACCTCGATAACACAAAAACACGTTCCAAACCAAATTTCAAACTTAAGGAGACTCAAATTTTGTTATTGCGCGCCGAAACGCCCCTGGGTCATCCAAAACCCGTTCCGAACATACGCCCAACTCCGAAATCGTTATACAAAGCTACCGGAACCGTCGAAACTCGATTCCGAGGTCGTTTACTCAAAATGTTGACCGAAGTCAAACTTGGCCTTAAAGGCCAACCTTAAGGAACCAAATGTTCCTATATCACTCTAAACACTTCCGAATACTGAACCACCCGTCCCCGCAAGTCATAAATCTCAATAAAACGCTATGGGAAGTTTGATTTAGGGAAACAGTGTCCGATAACGCGAAACGACCGGTCCGGTTGTTACATAAAGAATTACAAAGGTTCCTAGGTATAGTAAATTATGCAAGAAATTTTATAAAGGATCTAGTAAAAATAGCAGGACCTTTATATGCTAAGACAGTCTCTACAGGACAAAGACATTTTAAAACCGAAGATATAAAATTAGTACAAAAAATTAAGGAAAAAATAAAAAATATTCCTGACTTAAACATGCCATTAGAATCATATTACTTAATTATAGAAACAGATGGAAGTTTTGAAGGATGGGGAGCAGTCTTAAAAGCCAAACCCAATAAGTATAGTTATAAAAGCACAGAAAAAATATGTGCTTATCAAAGTGGTAAATATAAATAAAAAAGGGAATATGAGTAGTATAGATGCAGAAATATTAGCTGTGATATATGGGTTAAATAGTTTCAGATTATATATATTAAACAAACAAGATATTTTAATAAGAACTAATTGTGAAACCATAGTTAAGTTTCACCAAAAGATAAATGAGAAAAATAGCAGTAGAAGAAGATGGTTAAATTTTATTGATACTATATCAATTTATAACCTCATATTTGAACATATCAAAGGAAAAGATAATAACATAGTAGATCAGTTAAGTAGGTTAAAAATTACGGTCAACTAATAAATATGTTATACCTTTACAGCATGAGACCAACAGTTCTCAAGAATGAAGATAAGGGAAAGGGCGTTCAAACCTCACCTTCAGACAGATATTTTTAGACAATATTAGGTAATCTTCAATTTAAGCCACAATCTCTAGTAGAACAGAATAGTATGGAAAGAATAAATTTTGAAAAACATAACTTAATATTTTTTCCTCTATCGAACTTGTCATTTAGAATTTTATCAGAGTGCATCATAGATAGACCACAGAGGTGTTTGATCGATAATTTATGGATAGCATATAATAAAAAAGACACTAAATATTTTATAGAAGCCATGCTTTATGCCAATATTTTACAGATAAAAATCAAGAAAGACAAATGATATTTTTCAGACATGGTTAGAAGTAATAGATTCTATTAAAGATTTGGAAAAAACTCTTTTCAAAGGATTTAATAATTTTACTAAAGCATTAGACTATGCACGAGGTGTATTAGGACCAAATTATTATATTTCTCCAGCACTCAGACAAAACTCAGAAAAAACTCCACAATATAATATCCAAAAAGACACAGATAAAATAATTTTCTGCGATTATTGCTCTTCGATGACTGAAGCCTTCAAGAGACTAAACCAGAAGAGTGAAATTTCGACACAAGAAAAAGCAAGACTAATGGAGCAAGTGAAGACATTAGAACATAAAATACAAGCGGTAGAATTCGATTGCTACAATCCCTGACACAGGTCATTCCACAACAAGACCAGGAAATGAGTTCTTCATCTCAAGAAAAAATAGATAAGAAGGATGTACATTCCCCAATGAATGTAACAAGATCCACTGTATCGGATAGATATACAACTAGTCCGGTTCAAACGGTAGCCGGTAAAGACTTATCAAATCCGTTTATGGCTGTTACTTTGCCGAAAAGTGAAGATGAAGGATCATCAAGCTCATCGAGGTGAAGACTACTCAGACATTGATACAAGGAGAAGCATTAAAAAGGAAAGGCATGAATTCAAAAAAGATAAAAATGAGAAAATTAAAGAAATAATTAAACAGACGCTAGAAAAATTCTTCCAAGAAAAAGAAAAGCAGGACAAATATATGGTTGAAAATCCTAGTCTAGAAAAATCATAAGACGAAGACAATTACGAAGATGAAAACCTAAACTATCAAAATGCTCAAGACCCATATGATGATTCGGTAATGGGTTTTGACTCAATAGCCCTACACAATCTTGATACGTAGAAAAAGAATTCCTGATACGTATATGTAAACAGGAGAATTAATCTGGATACTGAAGAATCAAATACTAGTCAGCAATACTGGGAAGAAAAAGACAAAAGAGGAAAAAGAAAAATTAGAAATAATGCAACTAAGAATGACATAAAGAAAAAGAATGAAGAAGGAAGTCACAACAACAAGAACAACATCAACAACATCTCTCTCAAGAAAAAAGCTCCAATACCCCCTTCTTCCTTTCATCACCCAACATCCAAAAACCTTGTATTATACCACCTATCTAAATTATGTACTCCTTAGTAGTTCCTATATCAAGGTTGTAAAATAAATAAAATCGTATGCTTCAGAGTGCAAGTTTTTAATTCTCAAGTTCAGTAAAGTTTTTCGGGTTTCCGAAAGGGAAATTCCTCTCCTGTAAACATGTAAGTTACTGTTTTTATCTAAATTATGTTTCTGGATATTACTTCTATTTTTACAGCTTTATGTTTATATATGTATTTATGTTAGTTTGTGAATATTCTAAAAATCACTCTTAGTATATGGTTCTCTTTCCAGCTTCTTAACAATTTTGATGGATTAACCTATAAATTCCTAGGAGATACCAGTTAAAGTTAAGCCCAACAAATTATCACAAGGGTGATCAAATGGGTATATATATTTAATTGTGGCCAGGGTGAGGTTAAAGAAAAAAGTGTTAAGAAAAGATTTACTTCTTTAAAAAGTTAGAAAGAAGAGATGAACAGAGGATTAAAAAAGATATAAAAAAAAATATATATATATATATATATATATATATATNAATATATACTAAATATACTAGCACAAAAAGTTGGAGCAAAACCACTCTCATAATCAAGATAAATTATACTTTAATTCTACAATCATCAAGATATTTCACCCAACAATATCTTCGATTGTGAACGTAGTTTATTAATTATGAGAACCGACAATTTAATCTTCTGTGCATGAGCCAAGACTCCATACACTAAATTGCCTACTACTTAACTAAATGACACACATGTAACAAATGATCTATTTAAAATAATACTTTATTGAATTGATTATTCCATTAAGAATAAAATATAATACTATATCTAAACCGCACTTCTTTCTTTACTCCTTTCCGCATCGGGGCTGATAATTGGATAGAATCTCCTTAAATAAAGAAAGGGGGCATATAAATTGGGTTTTTGATGGTTAACAGTATATCCCAACAATTACACTTACTTATATAACAACAACAACAAGAACAAGAACAACAACGAATCCAGTGTAATCCCATAAATATGGTATGGGGAGATAGACACTTACTTATATAAAAAATTAAATTTATTTTTCACGTAAAAGAAACAAATAAATGGTAATTGAAATTTTGATATTAGTTGCTCGTAATAACTTTTAAATTGAAAAATGGGCTGCATATGAAAAAAAATTTAAATAATGTAAGTTATTATAAGTAGTAGCAAAAGTTATTTTACTATTTTGGGAAGAAAAATAAATTTGTAACTTCTTCATATGTAGAAGTAGAAATTGAATCAGTGTTCGAACTCAAAATCTATGGTTAAAGTGAAGGATATAACATTCTTATCCATCTCGCCATATTCTTTGTGGTAACCTTCAAGTTCATACTATTGAACAATGACACCTTTAAAATAACGAGTTCAAATTTTAGTACCCCATCCCTTTTAATTCTTTTTGCCACTACGTTTATTTCGTTGCAAAAAATCGGAATATTCTCATTATTTTTAATGTTAAGTATTTATAGCAATACGAATACTATGGATTGTGAAAGACCTCAGGTTTAAAAAGCTTTATAACCACACAAATAGTGATGAAGCCGCATGGTTATAAGGGTGACCAATTGGCCATCCTTCGTCGAAAAATTACATTGCGTACATAGGTAAAATATAACGTTTTAGAGGTATATGACATATTGAACACCCTTTATCAGGAATTTTTTTTATTTTCATTTGAATTTGAACATCCTTGGGGAAATTCCTAGCTTCGCCACTGTACACAAATATTATGATTTATTAAAGACCACATCTTTCTTTCTTTATTAAACTTTATGTCAAGTAAAACTAGGACGAACAAATTAAATGAGGGAATATTATTTTGCACATATATCTATAACTCGTGTCAGGAATGTTAGGATTAATTTGATTCCGTTCATTATATGCTCCACCGGCCATGCGCAAAGCCTTAGGTTCCAAATTGGATTTTCAAATTGCCTCCTCTCTTCAGGTCTCTATCATACTATCACTCTAGGCTTTTATCTCTCAACTCAGCTTATCGAGTTCCTGTGGTGTTTTCTCTCTCATACACAAACAAACAATTCAGTTTATCGAGCTACTAATATCGCTCTAGATCCACTCGTTAGCCTTTTGAGTTTAATATGTACTTTGTTGATCTCCTCTTTCTCTAGTCTCAAGAACCAATTAAGTTACACGTTCGAGGAAAGCGATAAAAAATGCTACATTTGTCCCTTGTTGGTTACACAACGATTTTTAAAGGATTTTAAATGGTCCAAGACTACTCCATCAATAACATTAGATTTTGACTTGGTTGCTCAAATTCTTTAATTTTACAAGTGTAAGAGGTAGTATAACATTCATAATATAGGCAACTAAGTGCATATCAAGAAAATTTCTAAGCAAAAAGGGCAGACATACGGGGGGGGGGGGGTGTTCCTTTCCATCCAATGAGCAGGCAGTTATGGTCCGCCATATATGCACGAAACAACTCACGAATACAGGGGAATTATGGTTTGCTTCCATACGATCCGACCGGTTGTTTCGAGAGTTATAACTTCGATTCTCCCTTTTTTGCTTCTTTTGTGCTTTACAGCTGCATTATATTTTATCGGGTTGGTTGGTTCGGGTCCGGAGTGGCTTAAATTGAGACACTTAGTCTCTTTATTAAAAGTTTAAGTTGGAGAAGTCAACTCGATGTTGACTTATGTGAAAACGATCTCGAAATTAAATTTTGATGGTCCATTAGTTCTATTAGGTGATTTTTGGACTTAGTAGCGCGTTCGGAATGTGTTTTGGAGGTCCGTAGTAGAATTAGGTTTGAATTGGCGGAAGTTGAAAATTTGGCGATTTTGGCCGGTAGTGGAAAATTTGATATCGGGTTCGGAATGGATTTCCGAAAGTTGGAGTAGGTTCGTGGTGTCATTTTTGACGTGTGTGTAAAATTTGAGGTCATTCGGACGTGGTTTGATAGGTTTCGGCGTCGTTTTGCGAAATTTGGATGTTTAGAAGTTCTTAGGCCTGAATCCGAGGGTAATTTAGTGTTTTGATGTTTTTCTGAGTGATTCGAGGGTTCGAATAAGTTCGTATGATGTTATGGGACGTGTTGGTATGTTTGGTTGAGGTCCCGACAGCCTCGGGGTGATTCTGGGTGGTTAACGAAAGGTTTGGAGTTGAAGAAATGCAGTTGAAGCTGCTGCTACTAGTGTTTTTCGCACCTGCGGAGTGGGAGCCACAGGTGCGAGCCTGCAGGAGCACTGAGGAGTCGTAGATGCAGCCATGAAGGACCTGGGCAGGAACCTCAGGTGCGAAGATATTCCTGCACCTGCGAGAGTCGTAGATGCGGGCGGGCAGGCGCAGGTGCGAGAAGGGGGTCGCAGGTGCGAGGTGGTTTCTGCACCTGCGATGATCGCAGATACGGTCGTTAGTCGCAGAAGTGGTCGTAGGGATTTAGGTGAATTACCGCAAAATCAGAGCTTGGTCCGCAGATGCGGTTTCGTTGGGCAGAAGGCATAAATAGAGGACTTCGGGAATTCTTCTCATCTTTCACAATTTTGAACACGAACTTTGGAGCTTTTGAGGAGATTTTTTAAATAGAGGACTTTGGGAATTCTTCTCATTTTTCACAATTTTGAACACGAACTTTGGGGCTTTTGAGGAGATTTTTAAAGGAAATTTGAGGGTTATCAATGAAGTAAGTTCCTTGAGCCTAATTATCCTTAGTTATGGTGTTTTCCTGTTGATTTCTCACCTAATTAGTGGGGTTTTGAAGTGAAATTGGGGGTTAGCGCTTGGGAAATTGGAGAGTGAGTTTTTGGGTTTTGGAGCGGCAAATGATGTCGGCTTTTGATGAACTTAGTATGGTTAGACTCGTGAATGAGGCTTTCGGATTTTGTGACTTTTTCAGATTTCGAGACGTGGGACCGGAGGCCGGGTTTGAGTAGATTTCAGATTTTGGCTCTAATTTAGTAATTTTCTTGTGGAATTGATCTTGCCTTTATTGATTTTGTTGTATTACTTGTGGCTAGATTCGGAATGTTTGGAGGCCAGATCGAGAGGCAAGGGCATTGCGAAGTAGGAATTTGCTCGGATTGAGGTAAGTAACGGTTGTAAATCTGGTTCTGAGGGTATGAAACCCCGAATTTTGTGTTATGTGACTATTTGGAGGTGACGTACATGTTAGGTGACGGATGTGTGTGCGTGCAGTGATGGGGATTGTGACTTGGTCCGTCCCGTAGAATCTGTAAAGTTGAACAACCTGTTATTAGCTATATGCTCCTTATGTGTTATAGAAATATTGACTGTAAATTATGCTAGATACCATGTTTAGGCTTTACGCCGGTACTGTTGGGACCCTTAGAGGTCGTTTCTTGCTGTCATCTTACCGTTTTTGTTGATATTCCATACTCAGTCATATTCATACATTCTTATATCATAGCCCAGTCTCTGTTATTCTATTTGATGCATCATGTCAGCAATGTTTGGGCTGATTATCTTGATTTCTGAGAGCCCGAGAGACTGGAGAGATTGATGACTGAGTGAGGCGGAGAGCCTGATTTGTGAGGACATTTATGGGATGGGGCTGCACGCCGCAGCATGTTTCATTGATTCTGCCATGATTGGAATTGATATAACGCTTGGACTGAAGGAGCCCCTCAGGAGTCTGTACACACCGCAGTAAGCGCAGGTACCTACTGAGTGCGAATGCCGAGTGCTGAGGGAATGTGAGGAATGAGTGACTGTGAGGTTGGAGTGATTGGGAGGACTGAGTGATGATTGCCCGAGGGGCGGTATATGATTTCATTATTGATGCGCATAGTTGCCTTAAGTCCTTGTTTGAGAACGGTTGAAAGATATTTTTATTTGACTTTACTTGAACTTGATTTAAACAAGCCGATTTAACTTAAACTTTGGATGTAAAGCATGCCACACTTTACTGAATTTTTGTGAAATGAAATGTAATTGCATTTAGCTCGTCAATACTTCTCAGCCCTTATTTATTTATGTTGCTTACTGAGTTGGTGTACTCACGTTACTCTCTGCGCCTCGTGTGTAGATCCAGGAGTTGTCGGTCGCGGAGAGTGCTGATAGTCCTTGTAGCTGATCATTGGAGATAGCGAGGTAGTTGTCCGGCGTTCGCAGCCTTGCTTTCTTCTTCTCTATCTTTCCTTTAGTTGTACTTTGGATTTCCAAACGATGTTAGTCTTGTTATTGTCGGACCAGTTATATTAGATGCTCATGACTCAGTGACAACCCGATATTTGTGGCTTTTCTTTCCGCATTTCTATATTGAGTTCAACTCTTGTTTCTTTTATGAATTCTGTTATACAAAAGTCTTTTTGGCATATCTTTGAATGAATCATTGAAGTATTATGGAAGTCGGTTGGCCTATTACCATCGATAGGCGTCATTATGACAGGTTTGAGTATAGGGTCGTGACAACTCGAGGATTAATGCATTTGATCACTCTCATCAAAGAGTTCAGCTCCTCTGGTTGTGCTAACATTCTCATGAGGATACTTCCTCGGGATCTAGCTCAAAATCTTGTGCTGCAATCATATAGGGCTTTAACATCAATGGATCAATCTCGATATATGATAATCATTTGGTTCCAATACCAGTTTCCCAATAAATTCTGTGAATAATTACTTGAGATTAACAGTATACCAATCTCAGTATGAGACTTCCTGTTTTGGAACAAGCCTGTCACACTCATTAAGAAGTTTTCGTGCAATATAAAACTGCTTCTGCCCTATATAAGACTTGCCCCATCAAGAAAGGGTAAAGGTCCAAGGTCCAATAGAGGAGCCCAGTAGCAGCATTTTTGGGCCTTGTAGGCCACTGGTAATACATAAGAGGCCCATAAAAGCTCCAACATGTTATACTTTGAATTATTTCCATAAAAATAGACTTTAAAAGAAAAAGAAGAAAAAAGCATAATGATACCAAGATTTTTACATAATACTATATGCTAATCTATAAAATTACTTATATTTCCAGTTAAATAGAGTAATAATCATGCTATCCTTTCCGGTTTTTAGTTCTTTAGACAGGAATAGGCCTCCTCCTGGAACAAAGTAAACCAAACAGCATATGTACTAATTAGAGTCCCTTTTCCTTACTGAAGAATTAGAACTGTCATTCTTGTTCAGACCCACAAACATACAATGGCTACTACTACTTCTTCTTCTTCTTCTTTAGCACCTCTCTGTTTCTCCCTTTCCTCCGAATTGCTCCCATCTGGCTATAGAGAGAAACCCAAGTCCCTTTCATGGTCTTCTTCTTTTCCCCAACTCAAACTTTCTGCTTCTCCCATTTCCATTCCATGCCCTTCTAATCTCTCTCTCCGCCAGGTATCTTTATTCTGTTTTCTCTTATTTTGCAATTTTATGATTCTTGGTTTATTCAAAATTTTCTAGTATTTATTTTGTTTGAGAATCTTTTTGGTCCTGTAATTAATTCTGTCGATTTCTTGCTCTAATTAGAACCAATATGTATACACATTTCTTGATTTTCTTTAAAGAGCGAAAAATTCAAACTGCTTGAGAAATAATTCCATATTATTAAATAGTTTGCATTGAAATGTGAATATTATTGACCTTATCCTGATTGCTCCCCCCCCCCCNCTTTTTTTTTCCCCCTTTTTGGGGTTTAGCTGAGGAGTAGGCATATAATTGTTCAGTTTTAAAATTCAGATGAGGTGACACTGTTCCTTTTGGCCGATTGGATTTTTATGAAATTTAGGACTTTTGACACATTTCTGCATTGTCAATTTGAGAAGCATTGAAGCAAAAGGAGAGATATTTAATGTTTGTTCCAAGCAAATTAGACATTGAGCCCCTTATGGTTTCTAAGTTTCTGCATTGTTGAATGAGGGCTTATTGATGTGAATTGAAACAGTTGTTAAATATCTCCCTTCTTTTCAGCATCAGCTATTTGCACTCTTAACAGTCTGAATATCTTCACATGATCGTAGTAGAGAGTGTTCTATGAAGTTCCTCACCCCTGTAAATATTAAGACCTTTCTAAATTGTAGCTTAGTGCTTACCGCTTCTTTAATGTATCTTGACATAAGGTTAGCTCGGCCTATTGGTATTGCATTTGCATTTGATTTAGCTGTTAACATAAAAGATTCTCATACTTTGAGTTTCAGAATTGGCAACTTAATTTTGTTGAAATTGCTTTAGGATAGAGACAATTTGTGGAAGCCTTATGGTAGTTTTGTTCACTATCTCACCTTTAACTTGTTTGGCATTATATTTCTGTCATCTTTACCTGCAAATATACTCCGGAAAGCAGTAATAACATGCAGAGGTTTTCTTTCTGAGTATTAAATCTCTTCATTGAACTTATATTGTACTTGGTTCGGATACATGTGCCATTCTTCTCTGTATTACTTAATTTTTGAACAGATATGCTGATTCTCGTGCATTTGGATCATACAAACAAACAATTCTCTCCCCAATAATCAAGCATGGGGAATGAAAAACCGAAAACCACATTAACTTTATAGGAATGGTTCGGCTGTCACAGTCTTAATAGAGTATGGAAGACTTACCTTTGTTCTCTGTATTGGATGGATTTGGAGAAAATGGAGGCAACACGTTATTGCCTCTATTCTCTTTATTACTTAATTTTTAAACAGATGTGTTGATTTTTGGGAAGTAACTTCTAAGATTTGAGTATACGATAGTGATCAGTCTTGTGAGGGAAATTTCAATATTCTTTATTTGGCTTTTAAAAAATCTGTAATGGACTTCGGAAATGTATTCGATGGTGTTTCATCATGGCTTACCTAATAGCCTAGAACATGGCTACTTGATATTTTCTGCGAGTAGTCAAGTACATAGCTTTTTGAATCATTCATGGTTCGCAGACAAGATTCTTGCCTTTTCATTTTCGTTAAATAAAGATATGATAAGGCAAGAACGTTTGAAGTTGTGATGCTTCTTAACTGTGAAAAATATTTTTCTCTATCGGAAACAGCCTCTCTATCTTCTCAAGGTAGAGGTAAGGTTTGCGTACACACTACTCTCCTCATACCGCACTTGTGTAATTACACCGGATTTGTTGTTCTTGTTGTTGGTAGGATAATATACTTGTACTAACAAGAGATGAGTTCCGATCAAAATGTGAGGTGTATGAAACTGCAGCATGAATAGATTTTCACATGCATATATGATAATGTACTTGTTTTTCCTTTTTTGGTAGAAATTTGTCATTGAGGCTGCATGGACAAGAAGATCTCGGAGTGAAGCTGCAAAAAGGCCCAACAGGAAATCGTGGAAACAAAGGACGGATATGTATTTGAGACCTTTTTTACTAAACATTTTCTTTTCAAAACGATTTATCCATGCAAAAGTCATGCATCGAGGAACCAGCAAGGTGATCTCTGTTGCTACCACAAACGCGAAAGACTTAAGGAACACATTGCCTTCCCTTACCGACAACGATGCTGCCAGGGTGATAGGCAAGTTGATTGCAGAGCGATCAAAAGAAGCTGATGTCTACGCCATTGCATATGAGCCCGGAAGGAATGAACGAATAGAAGGTAGACTTGGGATTATTCTTGACACTATCCAAGAAAATGGCATCATATTTGTTTAATATTTCACCTTGTGTATTTCTTACTTGCAATATATTAGGTTTTTTAGTATCAGTTATTCCCAACTGTTAGACTCATACGTCTTCTGTATTCTTCAGAGCTCGTTTTTATAGCATGTGATAAGAGTTATTTCCCAAAAGATTGTTCTATTATTGTGGTACTGAAAATCCCAGGACCAGAGGTCTCGCGGATTTGACCTGTATGTAGGGACTAATAGCATTATATTTGAGCAAATGAGAATGGTGCACGTCCAGTTAACCAATTAATAGAAAAACATTTCTTATTATTTCTAGCGGGGGAGTGGTATGATGTAAAAGCATTTTGTGTTGTGTTAGATCTGTCTGTCACTACTTACCACACGTTAAGTCCCAATTCTTAATCGTTCGTGAAAGGCCCAAATATGTGCATATGCGTGTGGGTATGTCTCTGTATGTTCGTGAAACTCTTATAATCTTATTTATAAAAATTCAGTCTCGACAATGAGGCAATAAGCCAATAATACAGCATTTGGGTTCCTTCATAAGAACAAAAAATAGGAAGAAAGAAAAAGAAATTTTTGCCATAAACTTGTATAAAAGTAGAATCTATAAAGATACATCGTCTTATAGCAAGCACCAAAATGCAAACAATACTGGTATACCTGGAGAAAACGGAACATTGAGTCAACAATAAAATCAATTCAGATCATACATTGCAACCCATGCAAAGCTCTAGATATCTAAGTAAGGAAAAAGCGGTGATAAACAAGTAACACAATAAAGTTCAAGTTTAGAGTTCTCAATATATACCATTAATACGTAAGCATGATGCCGCTCTACCAATATACTCCTAGGCAGCAACCTGTAACATAGATAAAGGATCTGTATAAAATTCCAAAGATAATGCAGAACCAAAATTTAATTATTTTGGACAAATAAACTGAAAATCTGCTCATATTATGAGCTTAAGTAACAGCCGATGACAAAGTGAATCATCTACATACTCGATTATATATGGAGAAATTCGTCCTAGATAAGGCAAAGTTTATGAGCAAACTTAACCACACCAATCATTATAAATCAAATAATGCTCCACATAATCAAAACACTGCAGAAAATGTTTCAACATTTGTTGTCAAGAATCATAGATAATTAACAGTAATCCCCAGCATCAGTTAAACAAGTTCATATGATTATCACTACCTGTGTTAGTTCACACTGATCTCATAACGTAAAAAAGATCTAGTTCGGCTTAAGCCCTAGTATTTGCATCACAGGACATTTACTCCCAAGTTACGTCATGTACACTGGATATCCTTTTCCATGCAAGTTGAAGGTCTTAACATCCTTGTAACTTTCGGTATACCATCATGTTAGTACTTTACCTTCTCAACAGCTGGGGCAAAAACAGCTTTAACTGCTTCAAATACTTCTCCAACAGGCTTTGCAGCATCAATCTGAAGAAAAGAAGATGTCAACTTCAGTTTAATATGCTCTCTCTCTCTCTCTCTCTCTCTCGTGTGTGTGTGTGTGTGTGTGCTGGACGGCAGTAAAGACACTGAAAAATAAAACAGTACCTTTCGAACCTTCCCCTTGGAGTTGTAATATTCAATAACAGGTAAACTAGATTCCAGGAAAACCTTGAATCGCTTCCTTATTGTATCAATATTATCATCTTCTCTTCCCTATAGAAAGAAATCAAAGTTCATGAGAAGAAGACCAAACAAAAAAAAGCTAGAAAAGAAAATTAACAAAGAAGAAACAAGAATAAGATAAAAGTTCAAAGTACTGTAACCATGAGGAGAGGTCTTCTACCAAGAAATTATATGTCTAACCTGGTTTCGACCCAGAAGGCGTCTCTCCATTTCTTCTTCAGGACAATCAAAGAAGAGCACAAACTCAGGCTCGATTCCAGTCTGGAAGACATTAGAAGTGTGATAGTCAAAGTTTAACAACTCTCAACTGAATAGGAGAATTATCAAGATGCAGCTAAAAGAGGGTGTATTGAGGAACTCACAACTGACTCAAAAGCTGCACGGTTCTCCTCATTGCGAGGGAAACCATCAATAAGAAATTTGTCGTTCCCATTTTCCTGAATTGCTCGTTGGAGAAGCTTAATTGTTACCTCTGACGGTACAATTTTCCCTTCTTTAATCATGTTTGAAATCATCGTCCTGTACATATGTGAAATGAACAGTTTACAATGCTGATACAATGAACAATCCTCGGAATATGACGAAATACAAACAAAACTATGACAGTTTAAACTCTATGCACCACATTTAAACCATGGTGCCGAGGAGTAATCCTTTGTGTGCAATAAACATTGCTTGAACCAGATATTGAACTAAAGCCAAAAGGATAATGCAACTTAACAAATGGCTATTCATCTACTATACAAAATGCTGGTTGAAAGTTGAAACTACAAAGGGTAAAAATTACGGAGAAAGATAAAGCAACACAATCAAAACACAGATATCCTACCCATTCTCTGAACCAGATTTTATTTCTGCTCGGAGAAGATCACCAGCACTTAGATGGGTGTACCCAAAGTTTTCAACAATATTAGCACATTGGGTGCCCTTACCACTGCCTGGGCCACCTGTCCATGTTAATAGGGAAAACAAATCTTAGCTCAAGATAAAAATCCCATATCAAGATTCAAGGGTACAGATAGCATCAACAAATATGTTATGTCCAATGAGGATGTGTATTGGATCCACAAATCCATACAGGTTGAGTCCCCTGGGTAATTTCCTAATAAAATTTTATTCATAACTCACAGACAAATTATTTCTCGAGCGAGAAGATAAAGAAGAAGTGGAGCAACTACCAAAGAGTATATTAAATTTTAGGGTGAACTGGTATAGCTTCCTTACAGGTTTTCTTCCGTAACCTTCACGTGTCAAATAATTACAAAACCCTCCTTCTGTTAACTTGTATGTAAATAATCACAAAAATGAAGCCCATTACGTCCGAATATCAATTCTATAATCACAATCTAAACTAGAGTAGTAACTGTTCCAACCAGTCAATCGGATATGGCTTTTACAACCATCGTTCAATATAGTTTCCTGTTTCATTTTGATCAAAGCTGGATGTAAAAGCCCAAAGGATCTTAATGGCCAAACAGCCATTTGTGAATTAATATAATAAATGGATTATGGTGGTTTGAACAAAGGAGTTATACACTTGTGGCTTTTACAGCCTAAAAGTTAAAACCTAAAGGTTGCATATTAATTGGTATTAGATGTAACACTAAGTCAACATGCTGATCGGATAACTGCTACAATGGCAAAGATACGATTGTCCAATGAGTTCCACCTCTAATCCTCACATCAACTACATATAGGCAAAATACTTTTGCCATACTATGAGGTGCTGTATCGAGGATGCCATAAGATCATGTGATGTTGATGTTGAAAAACTCACCTAGAACAAAAATAACAGAGACCTTCTTGGTGGTTGGCAGGCTTCCTGCTCCCTGCAATTCATCATTGGAAAAAAGAATATCAATCTAAGGAGCAGGTGGCATCTGCACGATACTATGCAGGAGCAGAATTCATGGATAATTATACTATTTACGAAGAATGGAGGTGGTAATTCCTATCGACAAAAATCCATAGAAGTATATGAGAACTCTTTACAAATTTGAAAACTTCAGAGAAGGAATGGGAATTGGACCCTTATTTCCGCTCTTTCTTGGCGTTGGTGTTGCTGCATGCATGCTGCAAGTCTAGAAAATCGGTATCTAAATTCACAGTGCAATTGATGTAGCCCCATCTATTGTAAGACACCAGAAATGGACCCACAACTCTACTATTTAAAGCCTCCAATATCTCATATTTTTTATGCTAGCTTTTACTAATATAGTAGATTTTTTTCTTGAACTCCAGGTAGACAATAGAGAAGATAGTTATAGCTTAAATGTCAAGCAGCCCTCTAATAATGTCTGCTAGTAAAGAAAGAATTTCACTTTATTTAGATTCCGGATGCTTAGATAATTTCAGAATCAGAACTTATCCACAATGTGAGCTAACACCAATAATCAAGGTAGTACGAATATCCTTTGTGAAGAAACTTACCTGGTTAGAAGAATCGACAACAGTCCCCATGGATGTCTGGTTACTGGTCTTACTAAATTGTCTACGAAAAAGAACAGTAATGTTATATGTACATTCTTCTATGATTGAAGTAAGTGAACCTCACAAAACAAAGGAAAAGGTAGCACAGAGAGATGATACTGACCCTTAAAAAAAAAAAGGGGGTGGGGGGTTACGTCTTGAAGGAAAGGACTGCACATACATATGGAGGAACTAAAAATGCAAGATTAGCCTGCTTTCATTTCTCTTATCGCAATAAGAGTTAGAAATCGGGTGCTGGAATCTTTGGCCAACATCAATTAATATATTCCAGTGTCGGATCACAAAAGAAAAATAGAACGTGCTCATATTAATAGGCTTCAGATACTACAGCGGCTAATTAAAACAAGAACCTATTGACAAAGAGAAAAAGAGAAGCTTTTGCAGTCAGCCACAATGTCTCCACAAAATGTAACATTGTAAAGCTTGAAGCTTTAAGCATGCTTTGGTACATGCACCCGCTTTAGCGTGAGTTTATTCTCGCTCACACAGATTGGCAAGTACCAGCCTAAATGTTTTACAAGCCTCGATAAAATGGCATAGCACTATCCTAGAACAAGAGTCACCAAAATTTGTTTGATACACTCCACCATTGAAATTCCAAGAAATCAATTCAATTAAAACTAAACCATTACTGACATAACAACCAAATCCTTCCCAAATCAACGCCAAAAAATTTGAAAAAGGAGCAAAATTTTCAGACAAAAATCAAAACTTTCAACATCGAGCTAAATAAAACAATCAGAGCAAAATCAAGCACACGCAAATTGCAAGAGATCAATTCAAGTAAAACCAAAAATCATAATTAGATGGGAAAAAGACCAAATTACTACTCAGATCAAAGCAAAAATAGCGCCAAAATACAAAAGCTAATCTCAAGACTTCCGAAACGAAGAACATTAAGCTAGATAAAACAACCAATGCTCAAATCAAAAGTGCACAAACGAAAATCCACGCGGATCAGAGCCAAAACAAAAAAAAAAAGAACACGTAATTAACTTAAATAAAGTATAGAAAAAAACAGCGAAAACTGAGCAATGCAAGCTTGAAATTGACCATATGAATGAGTAATTAAATCAATCAAAGCATAGATCGGGAAAGGGTGGATAGGAGAAAGCGGATCTGAAGCTTACCGAAGGTAGTAGAAGAAGAAGAAGCTTGAAAAATAGAGATCAGGAGAGGCAGAAATATGGAGGGAATGTGATGCGAATAGCTGGCGAGCGTGTTTCGGATTTATTTATAGCCCAAAAGAAATAAGGAGTAGCTGAAGAATTGGGGGAAGCAATTTTGAATGGTAACTCTCTTCCCTTTTTCTTTCTTATTCCACATGTTGGGTCCATTTGTTTACTCTCTCTCTCTCTCTTTTTTCTAATTCTTTTTAAGTAAATTGACTAATCTATAATTTTGCAGTAGACTTTTTTTGAATTTATAAAACAATAGTAGAAAATAAGTTATTGAGTGATGTCAAATGAGATTGTTTAATTTCGTTTTAAACATTTAAATCTTTCTCTCTCTAAGCTCTCGGCGCACGTTATGCAAACGTACGCAGACTGAGATTCAGCCATGGCGAGAAAGCGAGGTCGACCAAGATGGGAGCTACTAGTGACGGTCGGCGAAGCTATTAGTGCTACTGTAATTGCAGATACTTTAGCTAACGGATCTACACAACAAGTTACAACACCAATTGAGCATCAATTTCAGTCTAATTCTCCAAAATTAAGCTCACCTCTCACTACAATGGGTCCGGCGAAGAGGATTGATTTAAGTGTTGTGCAGATGAATGTGTCTTCATCATCATGCGAAGGTACGCCAACAAATACAACTAGGGAGAAAGGAGCAGAAATTGAGTTAAACGGCAATGGAATAGTAACAGAGAAGCAGAAGGAAGAGACAAAAGCAAATGCAGAGGTTCCGGAGGTAAAAAAACTTGGGCAAATTTGTTTGCTGGTAATAGATCTTCTGAAAATGGTATGTGTTTATCATATATACCAACTGAAATTATCGATGGGAATATTGGGGTAATGGTTGATAAGGAAGAAGTGGAAGTACAGAATAGAAAATGGGAATGTGCCTTAATTATCTACATAGTTGGGGATATTCCTCGTTATAAGTTCATGGAAAGGTATATTGCTCAAATATGGAGTAGAGTGAGTATTCCAGATCTGTTCTTACATGAAGAGGGGCAGTACATTGCGAAATTTGATAATATTGGAGATTTGAAAGATGTGTTGTATGGGGGACCTTATACTATTAATGGAAGGCCTATGATATTGAAGCAATGGACCACTGATTTTGACATCAAAACAGAATTTCTAAGGGAGATACCGCTATGGATCATCTTTCCAAATCTGCCTATGAGCTATTGGAAAAATAAGACATTGAACAAACTAGCAAGTGCCATAGGGAAACCACTGTTTGCTGATAAGTGTACAACAAAGCAAACAAGGATATCTTATGCTAGAATTTTAGTGGAAGCTAATGTGACAAAACAGCTGCCATTAGAATTGACATTGCAAGATCCATCAGGGAAAATGATGATACAACAGGTGGAGTACGAATGAAAACCTAAATATTGTGTTGTATGAAGATAGGGCATGATTGTGCAGAGAAGAAAAAAGTTTATAATGAAGAGCAACAAAGAGTAACTAAGAAGCAAGGGAAAATTGTTACAAAGTGGCAAGTTAAAGGCCAAGGCAAGCAACAACAAGTAGAAAAAATTGTACATAATTCTGAGAAGGTGGTTACTGATGCACAAAGAACAGTAGAAGTGGAAGAAAAAAGGGATAAAGGGAAAGCAATACAAGGCCAGAATAATGAAGCAGAATGGCCAGGGCTTGGAAGTAGTAATAAGGGACCAATGGGAACAACAACAATAATCGCAAAGAATGGGTTTCAATTGTTACAGCAGGAGGATGAGAGAATTGAGGACAATGTACCACCTGATGGGGGGTGAAATCAATATTCATCAATGACTTAGTTATTTTGGAATGTTAGAGGATTGAATAAGAGATATAAACAGAAAGAAATAAAAAAATACATCAGGGATAAACATATCAAGTTGGCTGGGCTAGTAGAAACAGGGGTGAAAGAAGAAAATGCTGAGAAAGTGCTTAACAGAGTAGTACCAGAATGGAATAAAATTACTAACTATGAACATGTTGTGAATAGGAGAGTGTGGATAGTCTGGGATGAACAAATATACACAGTTCAACAGATAGATAAGCAGGAGCAGTTGATTCATTGTTTAGTTACTGGGAAACAGAATGGAATGAAATGCCATTTAACAGTAGCATATGGGCATAATACTGTAGAGCAAAGAAGTAAGCTATGGGAGCAGATAAGGAAATTAGCACAAGTCACAAAGGGATCTTGGTTGTTAGGGAGAGATTTTAATGCTATTATGAATGTCCAAGATAGAGTATCCAAAGTACCAGTGACAAATGCAGATGTGAAAGACCTTGGGGAGTTATGTCATGATATTGGAATAGCTGAACTTCCATGGAGGGGAGACTACTACACATGGACCAACAAGCAACAAGGTGAGGAAAGAGTATGGAGTAGAATTGATAGGATGTTTGGCAATGATACTTGGATGATGAATTATAGTCACCTAAGTACTGATTATGGTGAGCCTTACATTTCTGATCATAGTCCCATGATCATCAATATAAGACAACAAAGGACCTAAGTTAAGAGCCCATTCAGATTCTTCAATATATGGGCAAGTCATGCAGATTTTGAGAAAATAGTTAAAGAATAGTGAAGTAGAAACAGAACAAAAGGGAAGATGAAGGGGATTTGGTATAAACTCAAAAATATGAAACAGTTGTTCAGGCAGTGAATGTTAATGAGTTTAAAGGAGTCAAAGAGAAAATAGAGCAGGCAAGGAGTATTATAAGCCAGATTCAAAATCAAATGCAAACTGATTATAGTGGCTTGTTGCAAATGCAAGAAAAGGAATAGTTGCAGAAACTTGAGAAATGGTCAATGGTAGAAGAAAAGATTTTGCAACAAAAAGCAGGAGCAAGTTGGATTAAACTAGGAGATGGGAACAACAAGTTCTTTTCAGCAGTCATCAAGGAGAGGCAACAGAGAAAGCAAATCACAGAATTACAGACATTATCAAGTATCAAGATAACTGATCAGACAGCCATAAAGGAAGAGATTGTCTCATTTTACAAAGGTCTTATAGGGATTAGTGCCAATAGATTTTCAGTTGTGGATATGGAAGTAATGAAGAGAGGTCCAGTATTAACTACAAAACAACAGCAAAGATTGAATGCTGATGTAACTGTTCAAAAGATTGATGATGCTCTGAAGGGGATAGGAAGTGATAAGGCTCCTGGCATTGATGGGTATAATGCTGAATTTTATAAGAAAGCATGGCCAATAATTAAAGAAGATGTGTATACAACAGTGAAGGAATTCTTTCAGACAGGTGAAATATATCCTGAAATCAACTGCACCACCATCACATTGTTGTCTAAGTTTCCTAATCCAGTTACAATTAGAGATTTTAGACCTATTTCATGTTGTTATGTATTGTACAAGATCATATCTAAAGTGATTGCAGGTAGACTTCAACACATAATGCCACATATTATATCTGAATCTCAGGTAGGTTTTATCCCAGGGAGGAAGATTGCAGATAAAATTATCTTGGCACATGAGTTAGTCAAAAATTATAACAGGAAGCGCATATCTCCCAGATGCATGGTGAAGGTAGACATGATGAAAGCGTATGATTCAGTGCAGTGGATCTATTTGGAGCAGTTATTAGAGTACCTATGCTTCCCAACAAAGTTCATCAAATGGGTGAAGACATGTTTATCAACAGTAAGCTATTCTGTAATGATAAATGGGGAATTAGCAAAGCCTTTTGAAGAAGCTAAGGGGATAAGGCAAGGAGACCCCATATCTCCTTTCTTATTTGCAGTGGCAATGGAATATCTAAGTAGATTACTAAAAGGTCTAAAGAAAGGGAAGGAATATAGATTTCATTCAAGATGTGGTAAGATGGATATTACACACTTAAGCTTTGCAGATGATTTATTGATGTTTGCTAGAGGGGATTACAGTTCAGTGATCAAGCTACAAGCATGCTTCCAACAATTTTCTGCAGCATCTGGATTACAGGCCAATCTAAGTAAGAGTGCAATCTACTTTGGGGTGTGGAGCAGAGTGCTAGACAGGAAATATTGAAGAGCACTGGTTATACACTAGGAGAGCTTCCCTTTAAATACCTTGGTATCCCATTGGACACAAAGAAATTAACAGCTATACAGTGGCAACCATTGCTTGGCAAAATAGTGTCAATGATCTCTTCTTGGACAGCTAAGAAGTCGTCTTATGCTGGAAGGGTTCAACTAGTCCAAACAGTAGTATTTGGGATTCAATCTTACTGGTCCCAAATATTTGTATTGCCCGCCAAAGTGATGAAGTTAATAGAATCATATTGTAGGAGTTATATTTGGTCTGGATCAAATACAATTACAAGGAATGCATTGATTGCATGGGATAGGATATGTTTACCAAAGGCTGCAGGTGGATATAACCTGCTGAATCTCAAAGTGTGGAATAAAGCTGCAATTACTAATGTGTACTGAGATTTGGCACTGAAGAAAGACAAAGCATGAATAAAATGGAATCGCTCTTATTACATAAAAGGCCACAATATCAGAGAAATGAGGATGCCACAGCAGGCGAGTTGGATGGTCAGGAAGATCATAGAAGCTAGAAGGATAATTTAACAGATTCCAGAAGTAAAGACAAGCAAGAGTATTACTAAACAAGTATACTCTAGCTTGCTGGGGGACACAATAAGGTGAGATGGAGAACTTTGATGGTCCAGAATGAAGCTCGACCTAAAGCAGTATTCACTATGTGGATACAATGCCATGAGAGGCTATTGACAACTGATAGACTGGCAAGTTGGGGAATACAAGTGAATCAAATGTGCAGCTTATGTGATGATGCAGAGGAGTCAAACTTGCATCTATTTTATGAATTCAGCTATGCTACAGCAACATGGAGAAGACTATTGCAATGGACTGGATACTCTGCTAGTATAAACAATTCAGGGGAGCATATGAAGGCTTGGGTGATACATCAAGCTAGAGGCAGATCGTGTGATGCTAAAGTCATGAAAATGATGTTTGCCGAGTACATACATGGGATATGGAAAGAGAGAAATAATAGAATCTTTGAAGCGAAAACGAGAACTGTTGAGCAGATTGCAAGGGAAATGGGATGTGTATGCAATGTTAGAGCAAGAGGACCAGTTAGAATGAAGATGCATCAATTGGTATTCTGAAGATAAAAAGTTACTAGCCAAGCTTTAATATGTATATTCCTTGATGTATCGATTATAGTATAGGAATAGTAATAGTTAATTGTAAAGATTAAGCAAGTCGAGGTGACTTAGCTGCTTTGTAATGACTTTTGGTGATTAATGAAAATGTTACTTACCAAAAAAAAAGTCGAGGTTATCAAGTTTAAATCATGAATCTGCTTCAAATTGTAAATTAAGTACATATTTTCTAACCTTTTTTTTAAAACCATATCATCATTCTTGGCATAAACTAAAAAAGAGAATGTATTTTTAAATAGGAGTGTTTGTTTATTAATTTTGGAAGTGGTTTGTTGGTTGGGGAAATAAAGGTGGTTGTACGAGAATCGGAGCCTAAAATAAGAAAATAAATCTGCGAGCTACCGTACATTCTTCAAATAGACAATCTCAAATGTTTTTAATTAAAATTCTGTTTATGCTCATGACTCCATGATAGGTACTTTACACTTGTTTCTTTCCCTTTATTTTCTTCTTTTTGCTGTAAACTAAAGATATGCTAATATCTTTATTTTAATGGTATGTGGAGAAAGGGCATGTTTAGTTTTTTGCTAAGCTCGGTTTTTTAAAATAAAAATTATTAACACCACATTATAAATTTTCGAAAGACGCTAAACTTTAATTTAAGGAGAACCGTTTTCCTTAAAAACTATTTTTCGAATATATTGAAGGATCGTTGAAAAGGAAGAAGAAGAAGAAAAACAATTAGAGTCATGTCTAACATATTACAAACTTTCATCAATATTACTAAACTATACGAGGTCGCTTGATACGTGAGATAATGAGTAATAATTTCGAGATTAGATGTGAATTATTATATCCCGCATTTAGTTGAATTTTTGAATTTAAGATGCCTAGTCTATTAAAAAGGAAATCTTACAAAAACGTCCCAAATAAGTCCTAGCTTACGAATCTTTAGCCATAATACACTTATCAAAACTAGTCAAACACATATAAAAATTAAAAACCCAAATAAATAAGGATTCTCTCGAAGAATCACATGAAATGATCTCCTTCTATATTTTTAAGCGTAAACAACAACATTAGATGCAAAACGGATATATATATATAGAGAGATATATAAGATCCAAAAATCTAAGCAAAAAGGGACTCTTTTCAATGGGTATGGTTGAAATTCATTAAAACATATAGATGAATCAATATATAAAATTTGAGGAAGATTGGAAGTGATTTGATATCAAAATTTGTAGTTAAAATCGAGTTCAAATTTTTTTCCTGCAATACATGTATCAAAAATGTATCACGCATGTATCTCACACACAGGTATATATGAATATACATGTGATACACATTTGATACAAATATGATACATATATGATACACATATTATCTTTTTTCATATTCATCTTCTACTTCAAATTTCAATTTAAGTCGCCTTAAAACTCTATCAAATTATCTCAAAACTAAGATTTAAACTTCTTAAGATGTCTCAAAAGAAAGCAAAAAGATAATATTTTGTTGGTTACAAATAGCTAAGTTGCTAATATTGTATCATATCTAATATATTAAAAATACCTCTTTCTAATATCTTCCATCGTCGATATTACTAAACGATTAGTGTCGGTTAGTCGGTGGTTATGTTCAAACTTTACTTCACCTAAGATGAGTAGAAGGAAATGTCAATGGCGAAAATTAAATTAGAAGCTTCTTATACTAAATGATTATTATAGTGTACTTCACCTCTAAGACTTCTTTTCACCAGAATTACCAATTTGGGATTAGACCATCACATCTGTCTCTCCTCTTTGTTACCACCATTTATTGTTCATACCTAATTCTTGCTTCCACATGCTCAGCTGAACAAATTAACCCCCATGTTCTAGATCTTGAATCCAGAGAGAGAGAAAAAAAAGAAGAAGGGTTAAACAACCACTATGTGAGACCATGGATTTCAAATTTATTAGGTGTCAAATTGGTTCAATTTTACTTTGAGTTTAATATTTAGTTAAAGAGATTAGACCAACAATTAGCTAAACTATCTGGTGCTACTGCATCCTCCTCATAGTTTAACAAACACCACAATATGTTTCTTAAATATATTAATAAAGGTTAATTTCTCAATTTGTTTGGAATCGAGGCATAGTTATTATTGGTGTAATAGTTTCCTATTATGTTTCTCCAATTACCATGAGAAGCATTTAGCTATTTTCTTACTTCAATTTTAGGTCATTTTTAAAATTAGCACTCTCAAAGTGTGTATATATTTTCCTTGGATTTAATTTGTTACAAGGTCTTAACTTCAACGTTTAAATACTTTTGAAAATTTATGTTTAAAGATCAAATAATAGTAGTAAAACTTTACTTGGTAACGAAAGAAAGTGTCCAAAAAGGAAGACGCCATATTAGAAGTTAATGATGAGTTTGTAGTTAGTCAAGCTAGCATCAAAGCTAGAACAAACTACATTTTATAGTCACTCATTAATTCTATTTTATAGCCAATGGAGGAGGCTTAAAGAACCATCAAAGTTGATACTCTTATGCTGCTAACTTTCCATGTGAATGTGATAAAAGCTTATTCTCTTTTCTTTTTTTTTGAATTAATTCTTTTCCATTTAATTATAGCAAAACGAGTCTTTGTCATGGATTCGCACAGCCTAATTGGATTTACTGCCTAAATTCTTTGGACATTAGCATTATAAGTAGTTGTTAGAAAGAATTTGAATATTACAATTACAATAGCAAATGGAATATTCTTGAAAATAAGAATCGAATAAGTAACTTCGTGTTTCAGATCAATCCTTCCTTACCCTTTTTGTTGTTAATTCGCAGTGTATTACCACTCTGTCTCTACTTTTATCAAACTATAATGCTGGAAAGGGACATGCAGATATTCCAATCTGGTTAAATATCAGACTCGCAAAGTAGAATCTCTCATGAAACTTTTATTGGGCATTTAACCATGCGTTTAGATATAGTATATTCAATAATTGTCATGGTTAAAAATCTAAGTGGGAAATTGTTGGGATATATACTATTAACCATGAGTTTGATTTGGATATAGTATTTATTATGGAACAATTGTTTATTCAATTTTAGTAAAGTTTTAAATAGATCATATATTCGTCTGTGTCCTTTACTTATATAGTAGATGATTTAGTGTATAGAGTTTAGCTTATACACGAAAGATTAAATCATCGGTTCTTATAAGTATAAAGTTTGAGTTCACAATCTCATGATGGAATTGGACAAACCATCATGGATGATTGTAAAAGGTCCATCCTTGACCAATTTGATATCCTATCCAGATTAATATGACTTAGACAAATGTGCGCACATAAGCTTTGCTCAATTATGAATAACATATTCTCTTATGAGATAGACTAATATTGTTCTGTTCAGGAGAGACATTAATATACAATAATAAGGTCATGCATTCATGTACCACAAGAGATAAAATATTTATCAAGCTCAATAACTCAAGAGTTATTCGAAACTTAAAACAAATATCTATCTCTTATTTTACCCAGAAATCGGAATTAAATTTCTTCTAATAAAAGGTACAAATATTACATCTTTTAAATTAATGTCTTTCCACTTCCAAAAGAAAATTTTACAATTAATTCGACAAATTGCATAAAATCATAGTGGAATTGAGATAAAACATTAAATAAATCATAATAAGTCAAAACACTGAATGATAAAATTCAGACTGGGTTCAATATTTATACACATGCATGCATCTCGAATAATAAATTTCAATGGGAAAAGAATTATTCATGCAAAGCATATTATATAATGCAATAATTACACAATCCAGAAGGAAACAAAACCAGCTCAGATGGAGAGCTTACTATTATTTTCAGACAATTGTATATAACCATTTAATACTAAAATCTTAAACACACTACACATATATGTTCATGCATCTTGAATAGAAAATTTCGATGGAAAAAGAACTACTCATGCAACATACATATGTAATGCCAGATTGTTCCCTCAAATAAATTAAAACAGACCCAACTCAGATGGAGAGTATACTGTTAAAGTGAACATCATTTTTAATAGCTCTAGTTCCATTGATCCAACATGTATACTCAGATGGAGAGTAAGTACATGATATCAATTACTAGTATTTCACCTAGTGAGCTTATAATAAATTTATCCTATATGGAGGCACCTAAAGTCAACGCATAAATTTATTACTCACTTGAAATTAATTGTGGAAGACCACATAAATATATTTCTACCACCACATAATCATGATTATACTTTGGTTACAAAATTGATTCAACCCTTTAACTCAGATAGAGAATTAATTCAAGTTATCAATAACTAGTAACTATATATCCAGTGGGTTAATAATAAATTTATATAGAGGAAGACCTAACGTCAACACGTACATTTATTATCTCACTATAAATAAAAAATGGTGACCATAGGAGTTAATTCCTATCACCACTTTATCACAACCACGGATTTTTTTCTTCTTCTGAGGATTAAGTTCCACAATTAAAAAATGCTCAAAACGCCATCTAAACAGTCTTAAAACGCTAGAATTAACGTTTTCCATTGCATAGCAGTAAGTATTGTTCACTGGGCTGTTTCTGGTAAACCTACCAAATTTCATATCAATCAGAGATCGTTAACATCACAATCTCCAAAAATTCCAACCAACTTTGGAAAATTACCATTTTAAGCATTTTTTAAGAATTTAAAATATGACCTACATTCTTATCATATACCAACTCATGTCAAATCAACATGTGTTATCATGTTCCAGATTAGACATAAATAAAATGATAAAAGAATGACTTTTCGTATGTAAATCACATTTTAATCCGTCAAAACTTCCAAAAAACTCATCTAAACGATCCCGAATCATCGAAATATGATGTGATTGACTGCATTAGCAGTGAGTTCTTCTTAACTGATAGTTTCCAATGATCCTACCGGATTTCAGGTCATTCAGAGATCGTGATAATTCACGATCGCCAAAAACTAGACCAAATTCAAATAAATTATTTTTGGCATATTTAGGATTAAACTCATGTGATTTGCATTCTTGATATATATCATATCAATTTAAATCATCATGTTTCAGATTTAACACAAATATAGCAGATAAATAAAGAATAACTTTTTATATTTATAACAAATTCAATTTAATAAACTGCTTGAAAACCTATTTAAACGACCTCAAAATGCCGAAAAACAGCATGATTCACTTCATAGCAGTGAGTTTTTTTACTAGATCGTTTTCGATGAACCTACCAAGTTTCAGGTCAATTGGAGTTCGCTAAATTTATGACCACTAGCCTGTATCCAACTCGGAGAATAACAGTTTTAAACAGTTTCATGAATTAAAATAAATATGATATTGATTTTATTCTCCTTGTAATTATACTATGAGCCTCATGGCATATATTATGTTCTTCCATACATAAATTATCCTTTTATTAAATACACAAGGACCTAAGATATTATATTTTTTCCCACTCGGCGAAAAACTTAATATCTCTTCTCATGGGTGGAGTTGGTCTCACTAGTACCCAAAGATAAAATTCTTTTTCTAGTTAAGAACCTCCACCACTAGTGTAGATTTATCAAGGATAATTTTCACATGGTACATTAAGCACATTTTAATGACTCAAATAAATAGACCATTTTGTGGATCCTACTTATTAATCATAATGCTCAAGCCATAGATAGACACAATTTTACATGTACAAATTTATTAAGAATTTTCATGAGTTCAAATAAACAAACCACTTTAGTGGTAACTATTTATTACTCTTAAAATTCTCAATTTACAAGTGAAATTACATATAGCTCATAAAATTATTTTATGGCAGAATATGGACCATAACTTAAGAGTTATATCAATAATGTGAAACTCATACGAAATACCGTCATATTTCACTTAATTACAACCTCCAACCATAGAACAAAAATTTTCATCGAAAATCCAAAACTAGTAATCACGTAGGGCATGAAAACATAAACTAAAATTTGAGAAATTTTTCTTTATGCACAAGTATGCCAAACGCTACAATCATTAGTCATCCAGGATATCAAATAGAGGATTTCACTTTGTTACAAAGTAATTATATCATCATGCAATATCAATTATACTTGTAAGACCTAGTCAATAGAATCCTACACCTCTATTATTGAATTTAATACAACAACAATACGTCTATTTGCTAATAGTCAATGAGTAAACCTATTATATGACCAATATTTAATCATGGGGACCATGGGGAGTCACCCCCACCACCATTGAATTAAAAACGAATTAAAATTATTAAGAAATAATTTTCAGAAAATAGAAAAATGCCCAAAACATGGTCCAAACGACCTCAAAACGCCGAAAAACACCATGATTCACTACACAATGAGTTTTTCTCACCACGTCGTTTCCGATGGACCCACCAAATTTCAGCTCAATCGGTGTCCGTCAAGTTAGATGACCTCCGAAAATACCGGCTATTCGGTCAAAAACAGGTTTTGCATTTTTCTAGGGTTTACTCCAAAAAATTCAGATAATCTCAATCAAATATCAATAAAAAAACAGATATCTCATGATTACAAGAGTACCCCAATATTTTTGCACAGTTAATTCACAAAACAACAGTGTAGTTTTTCAGAAAATCACATATACATGTAATTCAAAAACGCACATAAACACGTTATTCTTGTTTCATGAAAAACTTAGTTATTTAATCAGATGTGAGTGGGCTCTGATACCAATTGTTGGATTATTATACGCAGCGGAAGCAATCTCAGTATCAAAATCACATATAATCTAGACAACTAATATAAACGGGGTTTCACGGGTTACCTCTTGAAGCGTGAACATATCTGTTTTTCGCGTGAGTCTTCAATTCCATAACTTCTCAATAGAATCTCCACCACCCGCACAATCGTGATCCTCGAACGTTCCACAGTCTACTACTATGTTACCCAAATAATACCCGGAAATAACAATTTCGTGTGGGCGAAATTTCTAGGAAAATATGCTGAAAATTTCGGCCACCATGGCTGAAAATTTCGGCCATCTGTCTCTCTCCTTTCTAGGTGGAAAACTTTATGTATTTATAGCACAATTTAAGGGTTAAAACCCTTTTCCAAAACCTGTTGAGTTTTCTTTTCTACCCGAAAAAGGATTCCTTTATTTCCTATTATTTAGGCATAGTAGGGACCACAAAATTTAATTAACAAGACTCTCATTATGGAATTAATTTCTAATTTTTGAAATTAATATCTACCATAATTAATTACAAATTATTCCACTAAAAAATCGTAATTACACTCCTTATTCAATTTCGAAATTCATCCATTAAATCTTATTTAACTCCCCATGTTAAGATTCAGATACTAATCAATTAAATTAAATTATTGACAATTTAATTTATTAATTATTTCTTTTAGACTTTCGCTTAACTTATTTCATGTGTAGGATACAAAATTCACCGGCCGGGTTTACACATGAAAACTTATAAGCTTTCATAAAGGTGTATCATCAATCTCTAAACTAAGACATGGATTCCATCAACTAACTATTACTTCGCCAATGTGCATTATTGTTATCCAATTTACCAGACATATTGACCCGCGAAAGAATCTCGCCTTTTAATAAATTAATACAATAATAATATATACAACTAATAATAATTATATCAAGATTAAGAGTATAAGTACATTTAATGGCTAGAGAGTTTATTTTATTAAGTCAGTATAAAATACTTATCTCTACTTGGTCCGTTCAATACATACAAAATGTACTAGCACAAGAAGTTGGAATTAAACCATTCCCATAATCAAGATAAATTATATTTAATCTTGTGCTACAATCATCCATGATGGTTTGTCCAATTCCATCATTAGATTGTGAACTCAAACTTTATACTTATAAGAACCGATGATTTAATCTTCCGTGTATAAGCTAAACTCTATATACCAAATCATCTACTATATAAGTAAATGACACAGACGAATATATAATCTATTTAAAACTTTATTAAAATTGAATAAACAATTGTTCCATAATAAATACTATATCCAAACCAAACTGATGATTAATAGTATATATCCCAACAACTTTCGGTCATTTTAAATAAAACTTGTCATGGTTTTCTTTCTCAAGTGGACTTCAAGAAACGAAAAAAAAAATCTAGATTTTAATAGTTTATCACTTGCTTCTCTTAATTTTTAACACGTGAACTTTCATCTATTGAACGGAAATGAAAGGATTTTCAAACTCAGTCAGCTACATTTTAATCTCAAATTAATTGGAGAAGAGCTATACCACATGTATCCAAACATCCAAAGGATTCATCATAATTAGACAACAAAAAACAAAAAACAAAAAACAAAAAACAAAAAACAAAAAACAAAAAACAAAAAACAAAACTATATGCAGGATATAGGTGTTTGTAACAGAATTCAACTAAATTTTGTGTTTTTCATTAACAATTGAACCAAGTTTTACTTGTATAAGGTAGGAGATGCCAATGAATAATATCCCACAGAGGCAGAAAGTGTTTTCCCGTCTAAAGCATATGAAAATGCATAAAAAGCTCTGAGTTTCGTAAACTAATTAATAAACAAAAAAGTGATATACAGTACATGGGTTATGAGAAGACTCCCAATCGAGGTTCTGAAATCGCATTCATACTAGTATAACCACATGCTCCTTCAATCTGGAAAATGATCTAGGTCCATTTCTTTTATTACATATAATGGTGGTGTCCGGAAGCTTGGATGCACCTCGATTATTTCACCGAGTATCTGCTATCCCCACCAATGCAGGTTCTTTATGCCTTTCTATTAAGCTTATTGTTTCACATGTATGCACAAAACTATGACCTTAGTTCTGCAAATCTCTGCCTCACAGCATTGGCAAGTTCCCATTCACCAATATTTGCCAGGCCTTCAACAACCTTTTGCCTTGACCTTATGTACGGTATGAACCCTCTCTTGGTCATTTCTATCACAAATTTTCCAGCTAAAACAAACTGGTGGTTCTCTAAGCACCCTTCAAAGACTAACTCGTAGCACTCAAACCCAACATGGACACCCTCATTTTGTAAGAACTCAATTACTTCAATTGCTCTCCATATCTCTTTGTTAGCCCGTATCGCTGCCAATGCTTTCACCAAAGTGTCTTTTCTCGGGCTCAAGCCAAACCTCACAACCATTTCATTCACCATCTCTATGATAGCAGGCGTCATTCTTAGCTCGGATAAGTTGTCAATTAAAGCACCGTAACTATCCAAATCTGGGATACAACCAGCCCGGGCCATGCCCTTCAATACATTAACTGCTTCATCTATCTGATCGACCTTGCAAAGTGATGAAATGATGTAATTGCAAGTTCCACAATCAGGGCTATATCCTATATCCTGCATTTCCAACAATATGCTTGAAACAGAATGAGATTTACTCCGACGTTCAAGCCATGCAGTGGAGAGTAGGAGGTGAGTTTGACGTACAGGAAGGCATCCAGAGCGAAGGGTACGCTGGAGAATGGCTAGAGCAAGTGGGAGAGGATTTGAGCTTTGCAGAGTGTAGGAAAGGAGAGAGGAATACGCAATTCGAGGGCGAGAACGAGGCCTGATTGGGGTAAAAAATTGTAAAATTTCGTCAACAACTTGGACTCTTGTGTTTTCAGGGAAGGTGGATAGAAATGAAAAGGGATTCGGATTGTGGTAAGACACTTTAGAAGAGCTCAAAATATCCGGAATCTCTTCATATCTTTTTGCTTCCACCACTGCTTTAATGGATTCTTCAAGCACTCTTGCTGAAGAGACAAAAGAACGACAAATGGGACGAACAGACAAATGCAGCTTTGAAGCTGCCATCACCACTATCTGAGTTCTTCTTATTTTAATTCTAAGCATAAGAAAAATTAGGAGAGGGGCGTTTAAACTGGTCTGGACACTGACAAAACCTGTAAGGCTACTTTACAACCGGAACTAATACCGAAGAGATGTTCTTTATTATCTTAATTCAAACAAACAGCTTTGCCTTAGTCTCAGAATGCTTATAATGCTTGAATTTTCCACCTGCAGAAGGGGTAGCGGGTTATGAGGGGTAAAAAGTCTGCAGCAACTGGACACATGATATAGCAAAATGCATGAAAGAACAGAAAACATTTGATGTATTCATTCTGGAATAACATCGAACAGGGAACAGGCATAGAATGGGAAAATAACTATCATGAGATGCAAATTCTTTATATAGAAATTGCAAGTCATTAAACACATTTCAATATTCTCTCAACATTCTATCAAGTGGAAAAGCAGAAGAGTAATACCTGTTCTCGCTATAACATAGAGGCAGAAAATACACCATAATCAGGCAAACACCTCTACAGATGTTGCCGGTTCTCCCTTAATCCTGACTTGCTAACTATACCCAGTCCAAACTATGGCTGATTATTGGCTGATTAATAAAAGAATTTCTTGTTTATCTTTCAGCCGCAGCTTTATCAGTTTGATGAGAAATAGGAGAGAAATTAAATAAAGAGGAATAAAGAAAATGAGATTGCTTCTCTCTTCTTTTCTTTTTCTTTTTCTTTTTCTCCTTGTTCATTATGGGATTGAAGTAAAAAAGGAAAGTATAAACTTGAAGCACACGTAGTTTTTGTAAAAAATTAAAGTTTAAGTTATATATATACATTGTGTACAAAAAAATGTATTTTAATTTTGTGTAGCTGTATACGGTCAAAATGGGCTTACCGTTCGTATGACTGATCGAGACTGGAACATGATAGGCCAAGGTTCAACCTCGTGATATATCGAGCCATGATGCAAAGTTAGGTTGTCGAACTCGTGACCCAGAGACCGATCTAGATCGAGAGCAAGCAAAATAGGGATCGAGCAAGACCGATGAAAGTTTACCTAGTCAAGTAACAGAAAGCCAAAATATCTGTAATCGAGCAAGGATCACGACACACATCAAGATGAGGCTGATTAATCCAATTATGAGATTTCTTACTGTATTTAGAGTTGCATCAAGAGTAGTACTCCCCTACTATATAAAGGGGGTCTGATCATTTGTAAAACACATTACATTTACGCAATACAAAGCAATACACTGCCTTCTTTTAGCTTTCAATATTCTGTTACTCTGTTCATAAACTGGTAGAATCTTCACTTGGTTCGAGGGTGACCTACCTCGAGGGACAAAGTTATACGATTTGTTTGGTTCGCGTTTATTTCTTTTTACAGTCAATTTCAATATCAATTTATATATTTTCTCAGTTTGTGCCAAGTTATATCACGTATCCTTAAAACTACGTATAAATTCAATTGTTATCCGTTTTTAGGGTAAACATTTTGGCGCCCACCGTGGGGCTAAGGATAATAATGATTGCATGGTACTAACCTTCATAACACACACTATTTGCCACTCGTTCTTGTGAGTATCTTTGATTCCAGGATCAACATGTCAAACCCTCAAGCAGCACCCATACACATGGACAATGACCTCGGTCATCATGATGAAAATGATACCATAGCCGCCCTAGGGAACGAAGTACCTCCAGTTGGCCTCGATGGAGTTCCGACCGTAGACACAATCGACGTCAGTTCCCATGTTGCCATTAATGAAAATTTGGCTGTCGATCCCGAGAGTAGCGTCCGCAGGATGTTCGATCGACCGGTCAGAGCACACAAGGCGGTGAAGAAGGTGGAATCATCCTTCGGGTGATCTTCGAGATGTTGCAGGCTCAACAATTTGCAATAGTGTAACTCCAAAATCAGAACCATGCACCAAGCAGGATCGACCTGAGCCGTTCTAGGAAGTTGTTCTCAGGGTCGAATCGGTATCAAGGAGATCGAACGAAAATGAAGCGGGGACCGATCCCGCAATCATGAAAATGCACGAGGAGCTGACAAAGCGAGTTAAATCGGGGAAAAGAAGATCAAAGTAAATGATAAGAAGGTGGAAACGTATAATTCCAACGTTGATCAAATCTCGGGGCACCACCGATATTGAAGGGTTTGGATTCCAAGAAGTTCGTACAAGATCCCTTCCCCCGAGAACGACTCCCAAACCGATCCTCAAGAAGTTTCGCATGCTAGAAATTCCTAAGTATAATGGAACAACCGACCCCAACGAGCATGTCACTTCTTACACATGTGCAATTAAAGGGAATGATCTGGAGGACGACGAGATCGAATCCGTATTATTAAAGAAATTTGGGGAGACTATGTCAAAGAGAGCGATGATATAGTACCAAATTTTCTACCCAATTCTATTGATTCTTTTGCCAGGCTTGCAGATTCTTTTGTTAAAGCACACACCGGAGCCATAACCGAGACTAGGAAGTCAGACCTCTTCAAGGTAAAGTAGAAAGATAAGATGCTCAGAGAGTTTGTGTCCCAGTTCCAAATGGAACGGATGGATCTACCACCGATCGCCAATGATTGGGCCGTTCAAGCCTTCATTGAAGGACTAAATGTACGAAGCTCAGTGGCTTCACAACAGTTAAAGCATACCTTTATTGAATACCCAGTTGTTACTTGGGCCGATGTGCATAATTTGTACCAATCAAAGATTAGAGTCAAAGACGACCAGATGGGGACTCCTTTCGGGTTCGTTTATCCTATCAGGCCCGTCGACAGAGTCAAAAGGGACATCGATCGAGAACCACGGTTGAACATGGATCGTTATCGGTCATGTAATGGAGGTCATAGGGGCAACGTACCTGGGCGCAACCCTGTCCGAGGCGAAAGGAGAAATGGTCGAGGCTAGAGCTCTCGAGGGCTCATGAGCAAGGATGGTTTCGATAGGCATACCGAACCTAAAGAAGCACCACGATTGTCATAGTATAAATTCAATGTTGATGCATTCGCCATCGTATTAGCTATTGGACGCATCAAGGATACTAAATGTTCAAAGCCTGCAGACCGATCCAGCCCATAGAAATCCCAACCAAATGTGCAAGTATCATGACACCCATGGCCATAGATAGGAAGATTGCAGACAGTTGAGGGAGGAAGTATCGCGGTTATTCAACATCGGACACCTTCGGGAATTTTTAAGTGATCGAGCCAGGAATCACTTTAGGAACAGAGATTCCAACAAACAGAACGTGCAAGAAGAACCGCAACACGTCATTCACATGATTGTTAGGGGGGTTATTTTTCCCCAAGGACCAGTATTAAAATGCACCAAGGTGTCAATCACAAGGGAGAAGCGGACTCGGGATTATATAATAGAAGGAACCTTGTATTTAATCGACGAGGAGGCAGAAGGGATCATGCAACCCCATAACGGCGCATTGATAATATCTGTACTTATGAATAAGACTCAAGTTAAACATGTTTTAATTGATCTAGGTAGTTCGGCCAATATCATTCGATCGAGGGGCGTAGAACAACTCGGCCTACAGGATCAAGTTGTGCCCGTGGCCCGAATACTAAATGACTTCAACATGGCATGTGAAACCACCAATGGCGAGATAACTTTGCCAGTGAACGTGTCCAGGACCATCCAAGAGACAAAGTTACATGTGATCGAGGGCGATATGAGGTATAACGCCTTGTTCGGGAGGCCGTGGATCCACAACATGAGGGCAGTGCCCACAATCCTTCACCAGGTTCTAAAATTACCGACACCAGAGGGAATCAAAACAGTCTACAGGGAGCAACCCGCCGCCAAGGAAATGTTTGTTGTCGAGAAAGTAATTTCGATATCGGCACTCTCATCGACGAAGGGGTCAAATTCGAAGGGAAAACAGGAGGTCAAATAGCAACCACAGATGCCGGCCTCGACCCAACCAGAGAAGCAAGGGAATGACGAAGATGATGATTATGGGGTTCCTCGATCCTTCGTAGTCCCCGATGACTCCGACACCACCAAGACAATGGTCGAATAGATGGAACAAGTCATACTAATCGAACATCCGCCCGAACGAAAGGTATACCTGGTCACGGGGTTAACCCCCGAGCTCGGGAAGAAAATTATTCAATTTCTTATAGCTAACATGGATTGCTTTGCTTGGTCCCATATCGACATGACAAGGATCCCATCGGAAATCAATACCCATAAACTAAGCCTGGACTCAAAGTTCCATCCGGTGAAGCAAAAAATAAGACCCCAGTCCGAGGTCAAACACGCTTTCATCAAAGACGAGAAAACTTTTAGTATACTGAAAAAATACACATGAAGATGAACCCGAAAAAATACGCATTCGGGGTAGGGTCTGGAAAATTTCTCGATTTCATGGCACCCATGGCCAACCCCGACAAGATCAAAGTTATCGAGGACATCATGGTAGTAGACAACATAAAGGTTGTGCAGAGGTTAACCGGGCGCATAACCTCCCTGGGGCGATTCATCTCGAGGTCCTCTGATAAGAGTCATCAATTATTCTCGTTGCTGAAGAAGAAAAATAACGTCACATGGACTCCGGAATGCCAACATGCCTTAGAGGAGATTAAACGATACTTATCGAGCCCACCGCTGCTTCACACACCGAGGGCAGACGAACAACTTTACTTGTATCTGGTAGTATCGAAGATAGCGGTAAGTGGAGTCCTAGTCCGAAAAGAACGAGGTACGCAATTCCCTATCTATTATGCTAGTCGGGCCTTAGGTGAGGCCGAAACCAGGTATCCCCACCTAGAAAGGTTGGCGCTCGCTTTGATAAGCGCCTCTAGGAAACTAAAATCATACTTTCAATGTCACCCTATACGTGTTATAACAACTTATTCACTTCGAAATATTTTGCATAAACCCGAGCTTTCAGGACGGTTGGCCAAATGGGCCGTAGAAATCAGCCAGTATGATATTGAATATCGACACCGAACAACCATTAAGTCTCAAATTTTGGCAGACTTTGTGGCTGACTTCACGCCGACCCTAGTTCCCGATGTTGAAAGAGAACTGTTGGTAAACTCGGGTACGTCCTCAGGGATCTGGACCCTCTTTACGGACGGTGCTTCCAACGCAAAGTTGGACTCGACATCGGGCTAAAACCACCCACAAGTAACATGGTTATAAAATCTATTAGAAATGTAAAATTGACTAACAACGAGGTCGAATATGAGGCCATGATTGCAGGTCTCGAACTAGCCAAAGGTTTGGGAGCGGAGGTGATCGAAGCCAAGTTCGACTCCCTCTTTTTGGTGAATCAGGTTAATGGAACCTCTGTAGTTTGAGAAGAACGAATGCAAAGATACCTGGATAAGCTACAAGTAACTTTATACCGATTTAAGGAGTGGACTTTGCAACATGTTCCTCGAGATCAGAATAGTGATGCCGATGCCCTCGTGAACTTAGGGTCATCGATCGAGGACAAAAATCTCAATTCGGGGGCCGTCGTGCATCTTATGAGGTCAGTGGTCGAAGAAGGCGACACCGAGATAAACTCCACAAGTTTGACCTGGGGTTGGAGAAATAAATACATAGAATATTTGAAGACCGGGAAGCTTCCCTCATATCCAAAAAAATCGAGGGCCCTGCACATGAAGGCAACACTATTCACCTTATCCGAAGATGGAACCTTGTTCAGGAGGATGTTCGATGGTCCACTAGCGATATGTCTGGGATCGGGAGATACCAAATATGTTCTGAGGGAAGTTCGCAAGGGCACTTGCGAAAATCATTTTGGTGCCGAATCATTGGTTCAAAAAGTAATCAGAGCCGGCTATTATTGGATCGACATGGAAAAATATGCGAAAGTGTTTGTTCAAAAATGCGACAAATGCCAAATGCATGCACCGATTATTCACCAACCCGGGGAACTACTCCATTCGGTCTTGTCGCCATGGCCGTTCATGAAGTGGGGAATGGACATTGTTGGCCCTCTTTCATGGGCACCAGGTAAAGCTCAATTTATTTTATTTATGACGACTATTTTTCTAAGTGTGTTGAAGCACATGCCTTCGATAAAGTTAGAGAGAAGGAAGTCATCGACTTCATTTGGGATCACATCATATGTCGATTTGGAATGCCATCTGAAATTGTGTGATAACGGAAAGCAGTTCATCGGCAGCAAAGTGACCAAATTTCTCGAGGATCACAAGATCAAAAGAATCCTATCAACACCTTATCATCCCAGCGGGAACGAGCAAGCTGAATCGACCAATAAAACCATCATCAAAAATCTTAAGAAGAGGCTAACCGACGCCAAAGGAAAGTGGAAGGAAATTCTACCCGAAGTTCTTTGGGCATACCGCACAACCTCGAAGTCTAGTACCAGGGCTACCCCATTCTCATTAGTTTATGGAGCCAAAGCTCTTATACCGATCGAAGTCGGGAAGCCGAGTATCAGGTTCCGATATGCAACAAAAGAGTCCAATTACGAGGCCATGAATACGAGCCTAGAATTATTGGATGAAAGGCGTGAAGCCGTCCTCGTCCGATTGGCCACCCAAAAACAACAGATTAAGAGATACTACCATCGAAGATCCAATCTTCGATATTTTAACGTCGGGGATTTAGTGCTAAAGAAAGTCACCCTTAACACCCGAAATCCGAATGAAGGGAAATTGGGTCCGAACTGGAAGGACCGTACCAGAGTCTCGAGGTCATCAAAAAAGGTTCCTACAAGCTCGGAACGATGAATGGAGAATAACTATCGAGCAATTAGAATGTATCTCACCTAAAACGGTATTACTACTAAGGTACGACCCCTTTTTATTTCCTTTTATTTCAGATTAACAGTTGCAGGTGGTCAACAAGAATAAATGATGGATTTTTCGGTGAGCGGAACGAAGTCTTCAGGTCTGAAATCACGAGTTATACTCTTTTTCCTTTAGACCGATTTTGTCCCAAATGGGGTTTTCGGCGAGGTTTTTAACGAGGCAACAGTGAATCGTGCTAACTTAGGATCAAGCCCGATTATGAATCAACATAGAATATCAATTCAACAATATCTGAGGTTCCTTTGCAATCAACCTCGAATACTGGGGGAGGGGGTCCTCAGATATGCATTATCTTCGATATCAACTCTAGCGAGAAAACTACTTCATAAAAGGAGGGTCTTGATAGATATGATTTATTATAGGGAAAAACAGTCAAAATGAACCTGTAACGACCCGACCGGTCATTTTGAGAATTTAAGCTCCGTTCGGTGGTGTAAGGTCTTGAACAACTTCACATTGTGTACATCGACCTGCGCGCATAATTGGATTCAGTTACCGGATGGTTCAAAATCGAATTGGAAGAAGGACTGTTGTTTTGGAAGCTTAAACAATGAAGTTTTGACCGGAATTTGACTTTTATGTAAACGGCTCCGGAATGGGTAATGGATAATGTCGGCAGCTTCGTATGGTGATTTTGGGCTGAGGAGCGCGTCCAGAATGTGTTTTCGAGGTCTATGGTAGATTTAGGCTTGAATTGACGAAAGTTAGATTTTTGGCGATTTCGGCCGATAGATGAAATCTTGATATCGAGCCCAGAATGGAATTCCGGAAGCGGCTGCATATTTGTAGTGTCATTTGTGACCTGTGTGTCAAATTTAGGTCATTCGGGCTAGTTTTGACGTGTTTCGACATCAGTTGTGGATTTTGGAAATTTCATAAGTTCTTAGGCTTGAATCCATGCATAATTGGCGATTTTGATGTTATGTGATGTGTTTGGAAGGTTCGACTAAGTCTGGATAAGGTATTAGGACTGGTTGGTAAGTTTGGTTGAGGTCCTGTGGGCCTCGGGGATGTTTTGGACGCTCAACGGGATGATTTTTGGGCTTAGAAACTAGCTGAAACATTGCTGGTTCTGGTGTTTCGCACCTGCGGATGGGGAGCAACAAGTGCGGACACGCAGGTGCGATGGAGGGAATTGCAGGTGCAATTTTGGTCAAGGGAAGCCAGGCTCGTAGGTGCGGACGGGGTTCCGCAGGTGCGACCCAACGATCGCAGGTGCAACCCCAATTCATTTAGTGAGTTTTCTCAACTGCGATGTATTTTCCGCAGGTGCGGTCCAATTAGCCGCAAGTGCGGTTATCGCTGGGCAGAGAGTTTATATTCGAGGGTTTGTTCATTTTTACTCCATTTTTGATTTTGAGCTCGGGAGAAGGTGATTCTTTGACGGATTTTTAGAGGAATCTTGTGGGTAACGATTTCTTACTCGAATTTGGCTTTATTGCATTAATCTATTGTGGTTTTCCTCATTTAATCAAGGAGTTTGAGAGTAAAAGTTTGGAAATGGGAGAAAAAGTTCCCCAATTGAAAATCCGAAATTTGAGTTAGATTTTGACGCCGGATTTTGATGATTTTGCTTCGAGTGAGTTCGTGAGTGAATGGATGTTCTAATTTGTAACTTTCACTCAATTCCGAGACGTGGGCCCGGGGGACTTTTTGGGCAACTTTCCTAATTTCGCGTCTTAGCTTCGAATCTGTTAGTTAAACTAGTTGCTTGTAGTATTATTTACATGATGCTATTGATTTGATTAGATTTGGGCCATTTGGAGTCGGATACGCGTGGCAAGGACGTGATTTCAAGTTTGATTTGAGTGGTTGAGGTAAGTATCTTGCCTAACCTTGTGTGGGGGAATTAACCCTTAGGATTTGAGTCTTCTATGTTGATTTTAGTCTGTGTATGCGAGGTGACGAGTGTGTGCTCGGACTTATTGTAGAAGGTTGACCGTTTAGGGTTCTTAGGTCCTTATATCCACCTTGTATGAAGTTGATCTTGATACGCTTGAGGTCTTATCTACTAGTTTCACCTCTACATGCTTTGATTAGAACTAATTGCTTTAGGATCCACCCTTACCGCCTACTTGACTCTGATTTGACTTGACCAAAGGTTTTAGCTCCCTATCATCACGTTATATTTTCATAAGCTACCTACAATTAATTAAACGGTTGAATATCCTTCATAATTTGCTCAACCTCATAAGGGGTATAGATACCTTAGTTGACTTGTCCTTACTTAGAATTATTTGACTTGTGTTGTCTTCTTATTGTTGACTTGAAATTGTGGATTTGTTGCTTGTCTTGTTTTTCCCTGGTCGAGTTGTTCCCTTTTGCACTTAGTATTTTGTGCCGTGATTATTCCTTGTGAACGATGTTCTACTGTTTCTTTGTGAATTGAAGTTCTTGTATTGATTTATTCGTTGTATCTTGTGTAATTGTCCTGGTTGCTTTGTATTTGATGTGGTCATGTACGAGTTTTCTGTCGTGCTATAACTGTTGTCTTTGGTTGTTGCACTGCATAAATTGGGACTACGGACGTATTCCGGGAGCTTTCCCCATGTACTGCATATTTAAATTGGGACTATAGACGTATTCCGAGAGCTTTCCCCCTGTACTGCATATTTAAATTGGGACTACGGACGTATTCCGGGAGCTTTCCCCCTGTACTACATATTTATTTTGGGGCTACAAACGTATTCCGGGAGATCCTCTGTATTGTGTGATGAATTCGAGACTACGGGACGGGATCCCGGTAGACATTATCAAAGGAATTATGTTTGAAAGACAATTATTTGGAAAGTCCAATTTGAAAAACAATTATCCTGAATAAAACTATGTTGAAGGATATCCCTTTGGAAAAGAATATTTGGAAAATGTTTATGTTGCAGAAAAACTATGTTTTAAGACACATTCTTTGGAAAAATATATTTGAAAAGCTTTGATCTTGAATAAAACTACGTCTGAGAGACATCTGTTGGGAAAATTATATTTCAAAAGAATTTCCCCTTTAAAAAGGATCTTACCTTGCGGGTGAAAGTTTACACTCAAAGATTTGACCATTTTAATGGTATTTGTGGCCAAGGCCTTGTGTGGAGACTAATACAGTGTTGAGTTACTACTTGTCCTTATTGTGTTGTGATTTCCAGACTTGGGCTGTATTCCCGTACATTCTTCTATGTATTATTATTATGTTCCGTCGTTAATTGATGTATTTCCTTCCGCATTGCAGTTGTTATGTTGTTAACTATATTGTGTTGTCATTAGATAGGTGTCATGCCCTGTCATTCCTATATTATGCATGTTGTTTTATTAGACCAGTGGGTGTCTTGACTATTCCTTGTCACTACTTCACTGAGGTTAGTCTTGATACTTACTGGGCACCGCTGTGGTGTGCTCATTCTACACTTCTGCACATTTTTGTGCTGATCCAGGTATTGATCGTTAGTAGTTTTGCAGACTCTTGCTTAGGAGACTCAAGGTAACCTGCTGCTGCATTCACAGGCTTCGGAGTCACCTTCCTATTCTGTATTTACATTGTTTTCACTTACTTCCAAACAATTGTATTTAGAAGTTGTAGTAAACTCTTTATAGAGCTTATGACTTGTACTACCGGGTTTTGGGAATATGCTCTTTTATAAAGAATCCCTTTTCATAAAAATATTAGATTTTATTTATTATTGTTGCTATTCCATGAATGTTAGGCTTACCTAGTCCTTAAGGCTAGGTGCCATCACGATACCCAACGAGGGGAAAATTTGGGTCGTGACAAGTTGGTATCAGAGCCCTAGGTTCATAGGTGCTACGAGTCATAAGCGAGTTTAGTAGAGTCTTGAAGATTGGTACGGAGACGTCTGTACTTATCTTCGAGATGCTACTGAACTATTAGGACAATTCCATTTCTTTCATTCCTATCGTGCGAGTTCATTGACCTTGAAGTTTGAAATTTATCATTATATTCTCTCATAGATGGTGAGGACATAAGCCGCGGTTCCTGATGATGTTATCCCCGAGACAGATGTCGCTAGGGGCAGAGGCCGAGGTCGATGAGGAGCACGTGCCGTAGGTAGGCCACCTACCAGAGAAGCCGTTGAGGAGCCACCAGCAGTTCCAGTTGGGGGGCAGGCACCAAAGGCGCCTGTTGTTACCCCGGGCTTCAGGAGACTTTAGCACAGTTCCTGATCATATTTGGTACATTAGCTCGGGCGGGGTTATTTCAGGTTGCACCGGTTACTTCACCGATCCGGGGAGGAGCCCAGACTCCCAGCATCCACACTCTAGAGCAACGAGTTCATGTTGTCAGGGTCCAGGTGTCATAGTGACACAACCTGTGGTTCCAGTTCAGCTCATGGTCAGAGCAGCAACATCTGAGGGAGAGAAGCTTAGATTTGCAAGATTTAAGAGATATAACCCTCCTACATTCAGCGGATTGGCTTCAGAGAGTTCACAGGGTTTTCTGGAGGAGTGACATAGCATCCTCCGCACTTTGGATATTGTTGAGACAAGTGGGGTTTCTTTTACTATGTTCCAGCTTCAGGGAGCGGTTTATCAGTGGTGGAGGGTATGCGAGTTGGGTAGCCCGGCCGAGTCATCTTCACCTACGTGGAGTCAGTTTTTAGAGATGTTCTTGAGAGAGTTTGTATCCCAGTCCCTTCGGGATACATGGCGCGTGATGTTTGAGTAGTTATGCTAGGGCACTATGACAATATTAAAGTATGCCATCAGATTCAGTGATTTGGCCAGGCATGCACCTGCCTTAGTCGCTACAGTTAGAGGGCGAGTCCATAGATTCATTGAAGGGTTCATGTATGATATTCGGTTCAGCATGGCTCGAGAGTTGGAGTCATATGTTTCATTTCAGCAGGTGGTAGGGATCGCTCGCCGGTTAGAGGGCATGTGGGACCGGGAGCGAGAGAACAAACGAGATCAGGAGAGAGAGTCTAGGGACGCGAGGAGGCCTCATTGACCAGAGAGATCTGCTGGTCCTTATTTTGGAGGCAGGGAGCGGCACGGTAGAGGTTTTGTGGGTCAGCCAGTTCAGTTTGCATTACCGATTTCGTATGGGGTTTCAGGTACTCGTGGGTCTTAGGGTAATCGTATCGCACAGTTTCCACAGCCATGCCAATAGAGAGGTTGTTTTGAGTGTGGAGATACAATTCACAGGGTGAGAGATTGTCCCAGGATCTGGGCAGATGTGTTACAACAGGGCATTCAGGTGAGTAGAGGGCGCCCAAGAGGGGGACGCTCGACCCGTTGATGTGTTTTGTATTAGGCTGGAGGCCGTTGTGCCAAATGTTATCGTACAAGTATATTATGATTTGTTACAGAGGGGAACCATTTGTATTTCATTATAGCTCTGCTGGTCGGGACGAGTTCCCTTATTTGTTGCTTCATTCATTAGTGAGTTTCATGCTTTGCACTCTATCTTCGTGTTTGCTCCTGCTGGGAGATTCTGTGAGTGGTAGCTCGTGTCTATCATTTGTTTCTATTCATTATTGAGAGACATGAGACTATTAGTAAATTCATAGGGTAGGCTTGATGTGATTCCTGAGTGTAGTGGTTATGAGATGTGATTCTTATGCTCCACCGGTGGGGGATCCAACACGTGTTGTAATTTTGTTGAAGGAAGCGATCTAGTGAAAAGTTTCAGTTGGTGGAATATATATCCTAGTGGTGATGTAGAGTCGAGGGCGAGACCCTCATGACCTTTCGTGATTCGATGTGTTTGAACCGGACTGAGTATCGCGGTGGAAATCATACCAGGATGGGATCCATGTGAATTTTTCATGTGCTTTAATTCTTTCCTTGTTATATTGTTTTGTAGGTTAGCATTGATAAAGAGTTGTGCCTGTCGGGCTTGTTTGATAGTTTCCTTATGTGTTCCTCTTTTCATGTTCAATCATTTTCGTTCTGTGCTCCTTGAGTTTTAGCTTGCAGGATGTGTGCCCGATGGTGTCAGTTGTGGCTTGGTGACTCGGGTGTCAAAGTATGAGGTCCTCATGTTTCTTTCATTATTATCAGTGTGATTGAGGTTTGAAACAGATTTCTATCAGATATGAAGCTAATTGTTTGTGCTGAGTTGATTTCGGGCATTTATTGTGATTAGAAGTGTTATTAAGGGCCTATGTGTGGTGTGTTATGTGGTATGGTCATACCTTATGGGTGTAGGCATGATTTGATGTAGCTAGTTGAGACTGATACCGGGTACGGATTTAGAATCGGGTCTTTTGGAAATGAAGGGAAGGTGAGAATTTGGGGTCTAAGGCTCATTGGTGTTAGTATAAAGGCTAAATCGCAGTTGACATGGTGTCTTCAGACTTATGTAGATTGAGGTTCCGTGGGATCACCCGCGGGTGTATTCTGGAAGTGTGCCTTCAGTGATTTGAATACTTCGAGGCGAATCTTGGCACGTTCGAGGATGAATGTTTGTTTAAGAGGGGGAGAATGTAACGGCCCGACCGGTCATTTTGAGAATTTAAGCTCCGTTCGGTGGCGTAAGGTCTTTAAAAGCTTCACATTGTGTACATCGACCTGCGTGCATGGTTGGATTCGGTTACCAATAATTCAGAATCTAATTGGAAGAATGACTGTTGTTTTGGAAGCTTAAACAATGAAGTTTTGATCGGAATTTGACTTTTATGTAAACGGCTCCAGAACGGGTTATGGATGATGTCAATAGCTTCGTATGGTGATTTTAGGCTGAGGAGCGCGTCCAGAATATGTTTTCGAGGTCTGTGGTAGATTTAGGCTTGAATTGGCGAAAGTTAGATTTTTGGCGATTTCGATCGATAGGTGAAATCTTGATATCGAGATCGGAATGGAATTCCGGAGTGGCTGTAGGTTCGTAGTATCATTTGTGACCTGTGTGTCAAATTTGAGGTCATTCGGGCTAGTTTTGACATGTTTCGGCATCGGTTGTGGATTTTGGAAATTTCATAAGTTCTTAGGCTTGAATCCATGCATAATTGGCAATTTTGATGTTATGTGATGTGTTTGGAAGGCTCGACTAAGCTTGGATAAGGTATTAGGACTGGTTGGTAAGTTTGGTTGAGGTCCCGGGGGCCTCGGGGATGTTTCGGGTGCTCAACAGGATGATTTTTGGGCTTAGAAACCAGCTGAAGCATTGTTGGTTCTTGTGTTTCGCACCTACGGATAGGGAGCCACAGGTGCGGACACGCAGATGCGGTGGAGGGCGTCGCAGATGCGGATTTGGTCAAGGGCAGCCAGGCTCACAGGTGCAGACGGGGTTCTGCAGGTGCGGAGCCGTAGATGCGGCCCAGCGATCGCAAGTGCGACCCTAGTTCATTTAGTGAGTTTTCGCACCTGCGATGTATTTTCCGCAGGTGCGGTCCAATTAGCCGTAGGTGCAGTCCAATTAGCCGCAGGTGCGGTCATCGCTGGGCAGAGAGTTTATATTCGAGGGTTTGTTCATTTTCACTCCATTTTTGATTTTGTGCTCGGGAGAAGGCGATTCGTTGACGGATTTTCAGAGGAATCTTGTGGGTAACGATTTCTTACTCGAACTTGGTTTTATTGCATTAATCTATTGTGGTTTTCCTCATTTAATCAAGGAGTTTGAGAGTAAAAGTTTGGAAATGGGAGAAAAAGTTCCCCAATTGAAAATCCGAGATTTGAGTGAGATTTTGACGCCGGATTTTGATGATTCTTGTTCGAGTGAGTTCGTGAGTGAATGGGTGTTCTAAATTTTTAACTTTCACTCAATTCCGAGACGTGGGCCCGAGGGACTTTTTGGGCAATTTTCCTAATTTCGCGTCTTAGCTTCGAATTTATTAGTTAACTAGTTTCTTGTAGTGTTATTTACACGATGCTATTGATTTGATTAGATTTGGGCTAGTTGGAGTTGGATACGCGTGCAAGGACGTTATTTCAAGTTTGATTTGAGCGGTTGAGGTAAGTATCTTGCCTAACCTTGTGTGGGGGAATTACCCCTTAAGATTTGAGTCTTCTATGTTGATTTTAGTCTGTGTATGCAAGGTGACGAGTGTGTGCTCGAACTTATTTATAGAAGGTTGACTGTTTAGGGTTCTTAGGTCCTTATATCCACCTTGTATGAAGTTGATCTTGATACGCTTGAGTTCTTATCTGTTAGTTTCATCTCAACATGCTTTGATTAGAACTAATTGCTTTAGGATCCACCCTTACCGCCTACTTGACTCTGATTTGACTTGACCAAAGGTTTTACCTCCCTATCATCATGCTATATTTTCATAAGCTACCTATAATTAATTAAACGGTTGAATATCCCTCATAATTTGCTCAACCTCATAAGGGGTATAGATAACTTATACCTTAGTCGACTTGTCCTTACTTGAAATTATTTGACTTGTGTTGTCTTCTTATTGTTGACTTGAAATTATGGATTTGTTGCTTGTCTTTTTTTCCCCTGGTCGAGTTGTTCACTTTTGAACTTATTATTCTGTGCCGTGATTATTCCTTGTGAACGATGTTCTACTGTTTCTTTGTGAATTGAAGTTCTTATATTGATTTATTCGTCGTATCTTGTGTCATTGTCCTGTTTGCTTTGTATTTGATGTGGTCATGTACGAGTTTTCTGCCGTGCTGTAATTGTTGTCTTTGATTTTTGCACTGCATATTTAAATTGGGACTACGGACGTATTCCGAGAGCTTTTCCCCTGTACTGCATATTTAAATTGGGACTACAGACGTATTCCGAGAGCTTTCCCCCTGTATTGCATATTTAAATTGGGACTACAGACGTATTCCGGGAGCTTTCCCCCTGTACTGCATATTTATTTTAGGGCTACAGACGTATTTTGGGAGATCCACTGTATTGTGTGATGAATTCGGAACTACAGGACGGGATCCCGGTAGATATTATCAAAGGAATTATGTTTGAAAGACAATTATTTGGAAAGTTCAATTTGAAAAACAATTATCCTGAATAAAACTATGTTAAAGGAAATTCCTTTGGAAAAAGAATATTTGAAAAAAATGTTTATGTTAAACAAAATTATGTTGAAGGATATCCGTTTGAAAAAGAATATTTAGAAAATGTTTATGTTGCATAAAAACTATGTTTTAAGGACATTTTCTTTGGAAAATATATTTGAAAAGCTTTTATCTTGAAGAAAACTATGTTTGAGAGACATCTGTTGGGAAAATTATATTTTAAAAGAATTTCCCCTTTTAAAAGGATCTTACCTTAAAGTTTTCAAATATAGAAAATTGCGGGTGGAAGTTTACACTCAAAGATTTGACCATTTTAATGGTGTTTGTGGCCAAGGCCTTGTGTGGAGACTAATGCAGTTTTGAGTTAATACTTTTCCTTACTGTGTTGTGATTTCCGGACTTGGGTTGTGTTCCCGTCCATCCTTCTGTGTATTATTATTATGTTCCGTTTTTAATTGCTGTATATCCTTCCGCATTGCAGTTGTTATGTTGTTAACTATATTGTGTAGTCATTAGATAGGTGTCATGCCCTGTCATTCCTATATTTATGCCTGTTGTTTTATTAGACCAGTGGGTGTCTTGACTAGTCTTCGTCACTACTTCACTGAGATTAGTCTTGATACTTACTGGGCACCGGTGTGGTGTGCTCATTCTACACTTCTGCACATTTTTGTGCAGATCCAGGTATTGATCGTTTGTAGTTGTGTGTACTCTTGCTGAGGAGACTCAAGGTAACCTGCTGCTGCGTTCGCAGGCTTAGGAGTCACCTTCCTATTCTGTATTTACACTATTTCACTTACTTCCAAACATTTGTATGTAGAAGTTGTAGTAAACTCTTTATAGAGCTTATGACTTATACTATCGGGTTTTGGGAATATGCTCTTGTATAAAGAATAATTTTTCATAAAAATATTAGATTTTATTTATTATTGTTGCTATGCCATGAATGTTAGGCTTACCTAGTCCTTAAGACTAGGTACCATCAAGATACCCAACAGAGGTGAAATTTGGGTCGTGATAGAACCGTGCCCACGTAGATTGTTCGAGCCCTGGCATAAACATGTAAATATGTATGACTATTTTGATCAAGCAAAGAGAAGTACTTTCCTTGAAAACATCTTATGTTTAAAATATTTTCCTCTTTACATCACTTAAAGAGCTTCGTACATTAGAAAACAACGAGCATGAAGGCAATACTTAACCGAAATACGAATGACCACTCCCTCACTCGGGGTCTACCGTCCAACTCAAACAGCCCAAGTCATCGGGCCTCGGGGGCAAAAGACCTAATAGGAAACTCCCCGATTTCTAAATGCCACGACCACCCCACTCGAGGACTATTATCTCGGGCAAGCCCGGATAAAACAAAAAAATAAGCCCAATGGGCAGCTCCCAATCTAAAAGGCTACGACCAATTTAACACGGCTCGGAGACATTCAAAATCCGTAATAAAAGTGGGCCTTCAAAAAAGGAAAAAATTCTTTCACAACTAGTTTTAAAGGCTGCCCTTAGCAAAGTCTCAAACTTAAGATATTTTTGGGTGAAAAACTTCGGTAACATCGAGCCATAAAAACGCCTTAACCTGCAAAGGCAATAAAGGCAAGGTTTGTTCGAACCCTCGAACACAACCTTATTGTTTCATGCTAAAGCATTTCAACCTTTGTGACAACAAATAACAGAGCAAAGGAAAAATTTAAGAGTCGAAAAGGAAAAAAAAAAGCTTTATATTTATATAGAATAATTTTCACAAAGGCCAAATCAGCCTTGTCCAAAAATTTACAATGGCCAAAATGGCCTCAGAAAAAGTGAAAAAAATATATAAAGTCCTAAGGGGCTTGGTCTTCATCGGAGATCCTTGGGATCTTCCCCATATTTGGATTCACTTAAGCTATCGGAGTCTTCCTTAGGGAAGGCCTGATTTCGGGCCCTAGCTTCTTCTGCTTTGGCATTTTCGATCTCGGCCATAATATCGAAGCCCTAGGCATGAACTCCCTCGAGCGCTTCCCTCCGAGCTTGACATTTTGCATGATCCACCATGTTTTTGGCCTTGTCCTGGATGGCCACGACGTCGACCTTAAACTGGGCCACTTTGGCATCATCTTTGGTGTTGGCCACGGCCACCTCAGATCTGGACACTTCAAGTTTGTTGGCCAAGCTTGCCTTATTTGAAACGGCCAAATCCAACTGAGACTGAAGCTCCTTGATCTTCTCGACCTGCACTGAGGCCTTCTCTTTTGCGGCTTGGATCTGGGTCTGGGCCGACTCTAACTATGCTAGGACGATCTCCTTTTCCGAGGTTAGGATGTTTGTGTTCTTTTTGAATTCTTCACCCTCGGCCTATATCGTATCTACCTGCATTTGGAGCCGTCCGATCTGCTCGAGCCTCAGTCGGACCTGTAGAATTGGATCATTAGTCGTTATCTCCAATTCATCTTCACTATCGTGAAGCAATCGTAATACCTGCTCTGCCATATCAGTGTGCTCACCCGAGCTGCAACTAAATTGGCCTGAAGCTTCTCACTAAGAAGCCTGTAGGTGTCACTTTTCTCATTGAGGTCCCGAACATCCGCCTCACGCTCCTCCCGAATTCTGAGGAAAGCCTCATGATGCAACACCGAAGCCTGCAAGCAAGGAAGAAGATGTTAGAATTATCTACAATTCTAAGTTTAAAAGAAATAAGGGAGATACTCTCAAAGTTACCCGATTCAGAGCATGTTGAGCCTCATTAAATAGACAAGAGGCTCCACCACATTCATCACAACTTGGTCCTCCTCGGTCACTAAGCATCTCAGATAGCTAGCAATTATCACAAGGGAGAGAAGACCCGAGCATCCTCCAGGACAGAAAGCACTATGTTTCGCCTGCGGCCAGGATTAACACTTGGGGCCAAGAATTGGTCCACCAGTCTTGGGCTCAATGAAGATCCAGTATCTCCCGATGATGGTACTCTCTTCAGAAATTGCTAGACCCGGTGACATCCTCCGAGGCAGAAGACTCAATCCTGTCCAAGAACCATGGATATCGGTCGCCCCCTGAAGACCCTCGTAAGAGTGACTTTCTAACATGTTAGCCTCACGGATCATCACGTTCGAAACCTAAGGGGATCCCAAATATCAATCACTGCTAGCTCGTCCCTCGGGACCTCTTCCACTGCTCGGGAAGCCTCGACCCCAGTCTCTCTCTGGACCATCTTAGCGGGGGACGGAGTGGCCTCTACTCTTTCTGGTTCAAGAAATTCGGCCAAAGATCCCTCATCAACCTCCTCCAGTTTGGATGACTTTTGTATCGAAGGTCTAGCCCGCACACGGGCCACCAGTCTTGGGCTCGATGAAGATCTAGTAGTGCCCAATGACGATACTTTCTTCAGCACTAGTAAATCGCCGAACCAGGTGACATCCTCCGAGGCAACAGACTCAATCCCGTCCAAGAAGCCATGGATATTGGTTTCCCGCGAAGACCCTCGTAAGAGAGACTTTCCAATATGTTGGCCTCACGGATCATCGAGTCTGAAACCTGGGGGAATCCCAAAATATCAATCACTCCGAGCTCGTCCCTCGGGACCTCTTCCGTTGCTCGGGAAGCCTCACCCCCGGTCTCTCCCTCGACAGTCTTAGCTAGGGATGGAGTGGCCTTTACTATTTCTGGTTCAGGAACTTCGGCCAAACCTCCCTCATCAACCTTCTACGGTTTGGAGGACTTTTCTATTAAAGCTCCAGCCCGCACACGGGCTACCAGCTTGGCATTATCTTCTTCTTCTTCTTCTTCGGACTCATCCTTAACCGGCGGATCGAATCCGAAGACATAGCACCAATGTCCCTCTTAGGCTTGCGAGGCTTCCTCACCGGTTTTACCTTTTCCGAGCCTAGGGGACTCGGGGCCCTTTTCCTCTTCTTCTTTTTGGACTGCTTCGGAGCATGTGATTGGGGAAGGGTTTCTTCATCACCAGATGAGGGTCTCATTGCAACGTCTTTCTCGAGATCTGTCACGCCCCCCTTTTTCTCGCAAAATCGGGTTTCGTAAATTGACAAATCCTTTTGAGAGAGTAGGGAAAAGGAATTGGTTATTAGAGTCCCCACCTAAAGGATTAAGGTGCGTTAAGGAACCTATTGCAAATAACTCAGATTATACTAGTTTGTTTCACCAGAGATCGGGTAAGGGCTCAAATTACCTCGAGGGGAAGGCGTTAGGCACCCCTCGAGGTCCACAATGGTGGGTCCCAGCCGAACTTAAATTATGCGAATTAGTCTAGGAAAATGAAGAAAACTATTTAATAAGGGTGAGGGGGGGGGGGGTCCTAATTTTTTTAGCTTATAGGATCACTCGTGCAACATAAATAATACTTCGTAACTCCCGCAAGACGGGGGTGTTACTCATATTATCCATAGGGCACAGACTATCATCTCCTTCTACCCGATTACTATCTTTAAGTTATTATCTAAAGCGCTCTAGTTGATTCTAATTCGTTTCCTGTGCGTGCACTACCCGTCCCTTACCTATGGCCCTGGAGGCATTAGAGCCTCTATTTGGGATGGTTCTAGACTAAATCTAGGTTGCTCAAAATTGTAAAATACTAGGTGACATTCAAAACAATTAAGACTTTTCAAATAAAAGCAGATATGGGCTCATATTGACCTCCGCACATAAACAACAAATGCACGCAACTGAGTAACAGGTTTTATTAATCATGAAGTCATATAGGCAGGATATCTATATAAGAAATAGGCGAGCAGTAGTGTGCAAAATCAGTTTTAATGCGAGTGTGAGGACCTACTATTTGCCTACTGATTTTATTCGGTGCTATATCTGGGCATTTCATGCGTTATTGAATAATAGTAAATCATAATCCTAAGTCCAGAATTATTTTTCAATCCTATAGGCATATTGTCTAAGTGATGAATGGTGATAATCGTATTCAGAATCATTTAATAGAGTCCTATAGGCATGATCTCTATGAGTGAATCGATTTTAATCCTATAGGCATGATTTCTATCATTGGACTGATTCTTAATCCTGTAGGCATGTTCTCTATTATTAAGCAGATTCTCAATCCTATAGGTTGTTATCTATTATTAAGCAAATTCTCAATACTATAGGCATGTTATCTATTATTAAACAGTATTTAAGCAGGAATATATACACATTGCCCGGAAATAGTTAGACCAGATATTGGTCTTATAGGCATGATTGCTAACACATATTTATTTGACAAGTTGATGCACCTAAAGGCAGGATTTTTAACAAGTAATCATATTCAACCTATAGGCAGAATTTCTAACAAATCATAATTTTAACCCTATAGTCAAGATTTCTAATATGTAAGCACAATATAGAACTTGCTCGATTAACAAAATGAGCATAATCATCAGCATAAATGAAACCCTATAGGCAGGATTTCTACCGGTTTAACAAAAGAAAATAAGAAACCCTCCCGATTTTACTAAATACCCCAGAATTTATTTGTTACAAAATTATTACAGACAGGGTAAATAAATGAATTACATAATAGTAATGAAATAAACTGTAGAGAGACTTTTACAGGCCCAAATACACCTAGGCAGCCCAAGCCTTCAAATCATATCAGCTCCAAGGTTCATTTAATAGGTACAAAAAAGTCAATGGTGAGTGATTCACCTATAGCACACATATAACCCATGTTTCTAGTGTGTCAAAGTTCCCAAGGGCTTCTATGACCCAGGGAAATTCTCACACTAGAGAACCAAATACTCAGAATTTATGCAAAGGAGATTAGGAACCCAAACCCAGTGTGTCAGAGTTCACAAGAGTCTCATATGGACCCGAGCAGTGCTCACACTGGGAGGTTAAGGATAGAACCTAAAGGACCTAATAGTAGGAGTTTTTTATTAAAAAAAGCAGAATGTAAAAGGAGGCAGGGACAGATTTAAAACGGATTTGATTTTTAGAAGAAAGCCATCATAATAGAGATTAAGACACAAAATATGTAGACAGGATTGAACTAAGCAAACAAGCAAGGTTTGAAAAGTTGTTTATGCAAAGCACACAGTTTTTAATAAGTTAAAGTCTGGAAAATTCTAGTTAATCTAAGTGTACATGCTGGCATTTAGGACAACCTTATTTAATCACAGAAACATTTAGACAATGTATTAAGGCAAGCAGTCAGATAATCACATGAAGCCAAAGGTATGCAAGGCACACTAGAAATCAAGTTGTCAGAGCACATGAATGACAGGGAAAGGTTATAACAATACAAATCTCTCAAGTTTCAGGATTGATTAACTAATTAACATACTAGTAGTATCCTAACGATGCTAAGTTCAGGACAAGTTCAGAACTAGCAAAACAACCTACATGAAACAAGTTAAAGGACATTAAGTTAACCTCTAAGAGGATTCATATTATTCAAAAATAACTAATCTCAGAGCTAACAATATAAATTATAGGACTAGATGAACTCATGGAAACATAAAAGTTGTAGAATCATGCTCAGAATACTTTAAACATGCTGGATCGAATACATAGGTTATGGAAACATAGAGGATAAAATGACAAGGGATAGTCAGTCACCAGTTAGCAAGGAAATTAATAAAATAAACCACAATAGTCAAGTCCAGAATTAATTGGCCTTGGATTTTTGCTGGCCAAGACCAGAAGCAAACGAGCAAAGATAATCAGAATTAAACCCTAAGTTTTCAGTGAGAGTGATGATAGTTCCAGTCTGTCGAAAGGGTAAAGGGGAAGGGGTTTACATAGTGTAGGAACTAAACACATAAACATGGAAAGTAATTAATTCAAACAATCTGTAAAGAAGAAAAATTGAAACCCTAGTTTTTTTAGGTAAACCCCACAAAATCGGAAGAAAATAAAGACAATCAACTACATATTGCATGTGATGAACATAGACAGGAAATTATTCAAAAGAAACACATAATCGAACTAGATCTGGTCCAAATGAAAATGTTCTGAAACCCTAATTTAGGGTAAGTAAAATAAATCGACAAAAATAGGTAGATTCATGCATAATAGGACGAATATAGACGGGATAATACTTAAAATTAAAGATTGAACTAGTTTTGGTTCGAACCAAAAGAGGATCTTAAAACCCTAAACTTACGGTTAAGTACGAATCAGCGAGGGATACGGAAAATAATCGTACTTACAAAGAGCAAGTGATGAACACAAATGGAATAAACAACAAGTTAAGGATTTGAACCAATTTTGGTTCGATTCTTACAAGATATGCTTTCCAAATTAGGAAAGAAATTATGTAACACCATAAATGAGTAACCAGTAGAGAGGAGGGGTCAATAAGGTATGGGAATCGTTGATTCCATTTTTGGGTTGGAATTGGAGGGGTAATGGGTGACGACGCTAGGGTTTACAGAGGAGAGGAGAAGGTTCGAGAGAGTTCAAGGACGGCGGGGATGGGATAATGGTCTCTAGGGTTTTGGGCCAAGTAGGCTAATTAGAAGGAGGGAGTGATATGAGTCGTTGATCTCATAGATCAACGATTGTGATTTAAAAGGGGTTGGGTCGGTTCCGGATTGGGTTAGGAGGTTATGGATCGGGCTTAAGTGTTGGGCCAAGTATTTGGGTAGGTTTTTTAGGTAAATGGGCTAAGGGGCTGGTAGTTCAGGTCCGAAATTGGTGAATTTTGGGGATTATTAGTTAAATACCCAATTTAATTAATAAAATAATTTGTAAAAAATGATAAATAAAATGGTGAAAATATTATTTGTGCATAAAAATAATTAATAAAAATTATTTATTACTATAAAAGCATAAAAAGATTTTTTTTGCATAAATAAAGTGATCATAAGTATATAAGGGCTATTATTGCAAAATATACCATTTTAGCCTAAAGATGCAAATATAATTATAATAAACATGTCAAAAATATCTAAAGCTTAATATGGATATAAATGATGATGTTAGATGATAAAATCATCATAAAAATTATTTGTGATGCAATTAATAATTATTTTTATAATAAAAATATAGGAATAAGTTGATTTAAAAATCTTTAAAAATTATGGAAAAAATTAGGAAAAATGCTTGATTATGCTCATGCAATTTTTGAAAGTATATATGTATATTTTAAATATATGAGGGAAAAATTGGGTATCAACAACTGCCCCTCTTTATCCGGGAAATATGAAATCGTTGTCGGGTAAAGAAATGATGATCGATTTTGAGCGAATAGGATAATTTGAAAGATATAGTCCGCACTCTGGATTCTGAGTTTCCTACATATCCCTGGTTTTATAGGAATCAGGTCGTGTGAAGTTCTAAATCCAACGGTGGAATAAATCGATGGGGTTATTGTAAGAACGAACAAAATATTCTGAACATGGACAATATTGAGATTGTAAATGGATGTGTCTGGATACGGTTATGGATACTTGAATAGGTGTCATATGAGAATGGGTAACTGATGATAATCAGTTACATTTGAAATAATTTGAAGAATATGAACGTTGGATGAAAACCGGAGCGAAGATTGCTCCTGTTAGGAGAACGATTGCTCGTGAAACTGCCTGCAAACTACAAAATACAACTGCATACAAGTATGTATAGATCATTGCGTAAACTTTGACATGATGCAAATTCCCTTTGGACCATGAAGACTATCTTTGTACGAGGAGGATGAAGTCCTTGGACCATGATGTCCCGGGCCATGAATTGTACGGTAAGGGATTCGCAGGCCATGAAATGATGTTCTGGGGTCATGAAGATGGTACCTACGAATCATGATGCCTTTGAATAATGGTGTGCAAGATTGAGAGATCCTCAGGCCATGACATGGTGTCTTTTGGCTATGAGGATGATGCCTTCAAACTATGACACCTTCAGACAAATTGGCTATTTATCAGCCCATGAGGTGCAGAGACATGATGCTAAAGGTAAAACAAGACAAAGCTTAGTCTTGTGTAGAGTTGGGGGTAGAGCTTAGACCCGAGACAAGAGAGTAATGCAAGGCTTGGGATAGATCAACATTTGTGTTTATGCAAGGAGAGATAATGCTTAGTCCCGTGTAGTGGGAAGGCAATGCTTAGCCTTATTAAATTGCGGTGGCATGGCTTAGCCTCATGTAAGATGGAGAAAATGCTTAGTCTCACGCAGTGGGAAGGCAATGCTTAGCCTTATGCAATTGCGGGGGCATGGCCTAGCCTCATGCAAGAATTGAGACAGAGCTTAGTCTCATGCAAAGAGAAGGCAATGCTTAGCCTTATGCAAATAGGGAGGCAGGGCTTAGCCTCATGCAAGAATTGAGATAGGGCTTAGTCTCATGCAAAGAGAAGGAAATGCTTAGTCTTATGCAAATAGGGAGGCAGGACTTAGCCTTATGCAAGAATTGAGGCAGGGCTTAGTCTCATGCAAAGAGAAGGCAGTGCTTAGCCTTATGAAAATAGGGAGGCAGGGCATCGCCTCATGCAAGAATTGAGACAGGGCTTAGTCTCATACAAAGAGAAGGAAATGCTTAGCCTTATGCATATAGGGAGGCAGGGCTTAGCCTCATGCAAAGAGAAGGCAATGCTTATCCTTATGCAAATTGGAAGGCAGGGCTTAGCCTCATGCAAGAATTGAGACAGGGCTTAGTCTCATGAAAAGATAAGGAAATGCTTAGCCTTATGCAAATAAGGAGGCAGGGCTTAGCCTCATGCAAAGAGAAGGCAATGCTTAGCCTTATGCAAATAGGGAGGCAGGTCTTATCCTCATGCAAGAATTGAGACGGGGCTTAGTCTCATACAAAGAAAAGGAAATGCTTCGCCTTATGCAAATAGGGAGGCAGGGCTTAGCCTCATGCAAAGAGATGATAATGCTTAGCCTCGTGCAAGAATTGAGACAGGCTTAGTCTCATGCAAACAGAAGGCAATGCTTAGCCTTATGTAAATAGGGAGGAAGTGTTTAGCCTCATGAAAGAATTAAACAGGGTTTAGTATCATGCAAAGAGAAGGCAATGCTTAGCCTTATGCAAATAGGGAGGCAGGGCTTAGCCTTATGCAAAGAGAAGGCAATGCTTAGTCTTATGCAAAAAGGGAGGCAGAACTTAGCCTCATGCAAGAATTGAGACAGGGCTTAGTCTCATGGAAAGAGAAGGCAATGCTTAGCCTTATGTAAATGGGAGGCAGGTCTTAGCCTCATGCAAGTGTAAGAATAAGAGTGAAGTATTCTTAGCTGGCAATGTGTTTTATGCATAGCAATTTTGTTGTCGTGACGATGCATATTGTGATGACCTATTCCAGCATCCAAAGAAAATTTGTGAGTTTTGCGGGGGAGGTTGGTTCGTGCCTTCATCTGCTAGCTCTGCTCCACTATGCCCGAGGATCCTGTTCAAGTTACCATGGGTAGTATTTGGATAAAAAGTAAAGTTTCTTCTCAAAAGTATGCGTGCATAATTGTCAAAGACGTAGTAATATGCAAATTAGAAATCAATTAGATGAACGAACAACTGTGACATTATTAAAGATATCAAGACCTTCTTTGCCATAGAATTTTGAGGGTCCGCCTCAGTTATCTGAATGACCTTCTGGCTATTCCGTATGCTGTTGGTTGAACTTGATTCAGAATTTTGAGTGTCCTCCTCAAAATTCTGCCCCAGTTTCTGATTGTGGGGAAAATGGAAATTTTATTGAATTGTGACCGAACCCACAGGGCTACCTATATATCCCCTCCTAAATGGGAATCAGATCAAGTGTAGTTCGATTACATCATATGAAGAAACATAAATAGTTTACACATAGTATCTTTTGACTGCATCTGAATTGATAGGCTTTGGACAGATTTCTCCTTTGGTGTTATTGTTGGGTACGTATGCTTCATTCAACACTTTCATCAGAGCATTCCTATGCGCCTCAGAATTTTGTAGCAGCGACAAGATGGATATCTGGGCGGGATTTTTGTTCAGATGATCAACAACAGAGTATTCTCTTGCCTGTACTTTCCTCCAGAGATCATCTGGACCAGTTTCAATGATGGGTTGTCTGGCATCCGCTTCCTTACTTTTCCCTCCCAAATTTTTAGGTGTGTAGATTCTTCCAGTTCTGGTCATCCCTTGTGCATCACCGGACTCTTCCATTTTTGCTTTCTCTTTTCTCCTAGCTTCGATAACATAATCCCAAGGTACGGTGTGGATTTGAAGGGCAGTGTGGATGCCACCGTCACAGTGAAGGGTGTGGTTACTTCTACTTCAAATGGAGTAGGTATAGTTGCAGGTGCTGTCACTTCGATTTCAATCAGAGCTGATGCGACTACCTCAACTTCTATCGGTGGATGTATCCGTACCACAATAGGAGTGAGTGTGACTGCAGGTTTCTTAGGGTCGTCACTTTCCCGAATAAGTCCGATTGACTCTTCAGGGTCCATTCTTCATCAGTTTCTATCACATTTACTCCATCACCCCTATTGTCTGGGAGGGGATTGTTGCGGACATTGGGTGCGGCTTCCTTCACTTGTATGACTTTGGTATCAATCAGCATCTGAATCTTGTCTTTCAGAGTTCGGAATTCATCAATAGTATGTCCCTTCATGCCGAAATGGTATGCATATGTCTTGTTTGGGTTGACCCATTTGAAGGAGTTTTCCATGGCCACAGCAGGAATAGGGGTGACATATCCGGCAACCTTTAATCTTTCATATAGTTGGTTGATGGGTGTATTTTTTGGGTGGTCTGCGATCGAAATTGGGTCTGGGTTTTTGATAATTTGGACGAGCTGGAGGTGAATGATAATAGGCTGGCTGGGTGTTATAAGTGTGGTAGGCAGTAGCGGGTTGAGGATATCTGGGAGGTGAAGGTTGGTATGTCGGTGGAGGTATTTGGTATGTGAATGGAGACTTTGGACCTTGGGCTACCATCACTGCCCCTATTTCTTTCTTCTTTGATATGCCTCCTGATTGTAATGCTTTGTCCGTGGCCTGCAATGCCTCAAAGTTTGTCACCATTCCGCTCTTAATCCCTTCTTCGATCCTTTCTCCGGATTTGATGATGTCGGAGAACTTGTGATTCTTGATGACCATTAACCACTCATAGTATTGTGTATCCTAGGCCCTGACAAAGAATTTGTTCATCTGCTCTTCTTCTAATGTCGACCTGACCTTTGCAGCTTCTGATCTCCATCAAGTAACATACTCACAGAAAGTCTCTGTCAGTCTTTTCTTGAGGTTCTATATGTAGAAGACATCCGGTGCATTTTCTGTATTGAACCTGAATCTGTCCATGAAGTCCGATGCTATGCTTACCCAATTAGCCAATTTCTTGGATTTTGACTTATGTACCAAGATAGGGAATCTCCAGTGAGACTTATCATGAACTGCTTCATGCGAATCCTTTCATCCTTCCCAACCCCTACGAGCTTGTCGTAGTATGTTCTCAAATGTACCTTTGGGTCACCCGTTCCATCAAACATCTCAAACTTAGGAGGTTTGTAACCCTCCGGTAGTTCCACGTCTGCATAGGTCCTGATAATTCAGACCCTCAATTCCTTTGCCTCCTTCAACACCCTGGACTCGGCTTGTGAGCTTCTTGAGCTCTTAATGAGCAGGTCCTTCTCGGTGGATTTTGATGTGCATGAAGTTGGTTGAGTGGAGTGGGGTAGGGTTTCCACGTATATGGGATTGTTTGAACGCCGGGGGTTTGAGTGTAGTGTTGATCATTAGTTGAATTTTACGGATCAAGGATAGGCCGTGTGGTATTCTGAGGAGTATGGTAAGTGGTTTACAGATATTGAGTCAGGAGATGCTGGTGTTGAGGGGGTGTCGATATGGGTAGAGGATTAGGATTTTGAGGAGATGTTGCGTATTGGTGGGTTGCGGGAGGATTTTGAGGATGTTGGTTTGGTGTGTTTTGAGGAGGTACTGGGTTTTGAGCATTTTGTTGGTTGATGTCTGGGAAGTTTAGGGTGAGGGAAAAGTTTGCCAAGTTGCGGACCTGCTCAAGCTCCCCTTGAAATTCGAGTATCTTCTGTTCCAACCGTTAGACCAAATCATTTTGTGCCGGAGTACTTCAACCATCTGAAGTTTTCACATTCTCAACATGTGTAGCGTTGTCTTTTCTGACACCACTCATATAATCCATCTTAGATTTTCCCTTGCTTTTCGGATCACTTGGAGGAGGAGGTGGTGGAGGGCCTCTGGATCTGGTATGATATGCTGACGATGCCAGTATGTGCGAACAAACCTTAGGGGATGGGAATAATCAAAAGAAAGGAAAACAAAAAGGTAACCAAGTCAGTAAAGATTCAGGAAAGTATTTGTAGTATTTAAACACGTATTGCAGAAATGTAAACTCGCGTCCTAATTTGGGAGCCTCGTTGTGCCCGAGGTAGGCCTAGCGACAAGTAGGTTTGGAGAAATTTAATGCCGATAATTGCCTCATTTTGTTAATGTAATAAATAAGACGAACCTAAAACGACAACAAATAAATGAGTCACTAATGGCATTTCCCTTATAACATTCGAATTCTAAAATAATTCTAGAAAAGCAAATAATCCTAATCTACTTGGTCCCAGAGGGAACTTCTCCAGGCTTGGCCCTCTTGGCTTCGTCGATCAGATTCCCCAGGTCACGCATGTTCAGCAGTAGATACGCCCTTTCTAGGTGTCCTCCCTCGTTACCCTTTGTATTCTGGCAGTCTATGACTCTTTTCCTCACCTTCCCCTCTAACTCCATTAGACACTGCTCCAGATATTCCAACCTCTCCGTTGATCAAGTAGCCATTTCCCTCGATTCGTTAATTGACTCCATATCAATCTTGTGTTGTTCCGAATGCCTGGACTCAGACTCGAGGACTCTTTTGCGCAACCTCTTATACTTCACATGTGATTCAGCAGCTTCATCTATGACCCTGTTTCCTTGACCGACCCCTGGCTCGACTATTCCTGCTATGCTATCGTCCAACCCATGATGGGTAGAAGTACACATGACCTGCGTGGTATCAATCTGGCTCGATGGTATCCTTTTCCACAATGATCTTCAAATGCCACATGTGTTAGCTTCACATTTGTATGTGATGTCATCGTCTTGAAAATCTGCTTTATAGTGACCTATTTTGGAGACTCGCGGTATGACTTGTTTTCTACCAGCTTCTCTCATGACCCTGATAGGAACATAGAGGTATATGCCCCTTAACCCGATCAATACCAAGTGCGGAACATCCTTGGACTTGATGATGAATTCACTAGTAGGGAACCATTCGAACATCGAATGAAGCTGGTCCTCGGTCAAATTGCTGAAAACTGTACCCACTTTGTACCGTTCTCTGGTTGTGCAAACCTGTCTGGGATAAAGGTCATTCTTTTCGGATGGTGAAAAGCTATGTGATTATTCCATGGTCTCCGTGTAAACTCTTGGAGGTATTGGCCTCTCTGAAGATGTTCTAACAACCAAATCTTCAGCAGCAAGTTACAACCCTCAAAATGTTTGAACCCTTTCTTGCAACGATCCAGAGCCCGGTATATTTCTGCTACAATCATCGGGAACAATAGTATATGTCTTCCCCTCGATTCCCTTCATTAAATCTTTGGTTACCATGTCCAACCTAGTGTGAATTCCTATCTCTTTGGCTTGGAAACACTATCATACCCAGAAAGCAGACGATGAATACGAAAACCCTACGATGAGTCCAACCCAGGGAAGTGATGGAGAATTCGTTATGAAAGATATGATAAGATTTGTTGTGTCTGTATCGTTCATAGAGGAAGTCAAAGGGTATGTAGGACTTCTTCAGGCATGCCAAGTCGTCATTCTTTCTCAGACCCATCATTCTCAAAAACCCCTGGGGTGCAATTTTCCGGTACTAACAAACCGGGATTGTCCCAGGGTAATCCAGCGAATCCTCCTATTTCCTCCAAGAGAGGAGTCATTTCTAAATTGCCAAAATGAAATACAGCCATTTCTCCGTCCACATAGCAGCAACCTCGATCAACATGTTATTTGACTAGATGTCTAATAAGGAGGGTAAGTTCCGAGAACCCTTTTCATATGATTTTTGTCGCTTGGCGAAAGGTCTTCCACCAATCCAGCAATAATGATGGTATATTTCGGACCATGCCGAACCTGGGGACTTCGTGCCTCATTTTCTGTAAAATTAACAAAGTTAGACCCTTCCCCCCTCCGGATTCGACTATTTATATATTAATGATTAGCATATCGACATTTATTTCTCCAAATAATGCACATATCATGGTTGTGCCCGTTGGGATTATGAAAACACCGGTGGGCTTTGGACAAAGTTTTCTTAGAGCGTTATTATGCGAACAACATATTAACCCAGACTAGGTTGGACCATGATGCATGTACAGTTATTATCAGCGTAAGGCTTCTATAGAAGTCTAGACTGGTACCCCCAAGCGGACAACTTGAGGGGGAAAGGGACGGAACCGTCGATTGCACCGCAGATCGACTAGTTTTACCGCAATAAGCCTTTCCAAATTCAAAGGGTGATATAGGAAGAGCGTAGACACTCATCAAGTGTTGCTATGATATTAATTGCGCACGAGTGGACTATGATGTTGAGCATGTATTTATGAAAAAATAAAATAACACGCTGTCAAGCATTTGCACAATGAGAGTGATAAAATGTGGTATTTAATAATTGTAAAGGCATTTAAGAAAGAAAACAAAGAGAAGAGTTAGTTTCCCCCAGTAAAAAGCAATAATAGGAAAGAGGAATTTAGCTAGCATAATTGAATGAATGATGGAAAATAAGTTCATATAGAGTGGGAAGGGAAAGGGGCGTGCAAGTATTAACAGAATAATAAAGACATGCTTGAAAAAGACTAATTCACAAAACAAGTTAGTTATGGTAAGAGCCTAAGGATATCCCCAGCAGAGTCTCCATGCTATCGCACCGCCCTTTTTCTCGCGAAATTGGGTTTCGACATTTGACAACTCCTTTTGAGAGAGTAGGGAAAAGGAATTGGTTATTAGAGTCGCCACCTAACGGATTAAGGTGCGTTAAGGAACCTATTGCAAATAACTCAGATTATACTAGTTTGTTTCACCACAGATCGGGTAAAGGCTCAAATTACCTTGAGGTAAAGGTGTTAGGAACCCCTCGAGATCCACAACGGTTGGTCTCGACCGAACTTAAATTATGCGAATTAGTCTAGGAAAGCGAAGAAAAATATTTAATAAGGGTGTGTGTGGGGGGGGGTCCTAAATTTTTTAGCCTATAGGATCACCCCGTGCAACATAAATAATACTTCGTAACTCCTCCAAGACGGGGGTGTTACTCATATTATCCAGCGGGCACAAACTATCATCTTCTGCTACCCGATTACTATCTTTAAGTTGTTATTTAAAGCGCTCTAGTTGATTCTAATTCGTTTCCTGTGCGTGCACTACCCATCCCTTACCTATGGCCCTGGAGGCATTAGGGCCTCTATTTGGGATGGTTCCAGACTAAACCTAGGTTGCTCAAAGTTGTAAAATACTAGGTGACATTCAAAACAACTAAGACTTTTCAAATAAAAGCAGATATGGGCTCATATTGACCTCCACACATAAACAGCAAATGCACGCAACTGAGTAGCAGGTTTTATTAACCATGAAGTCCTATAGGCAGGATATTTATATAAGAAATAGGCGAGCAGTAGTGTGCAAAATCAGTTTTAATCCGAGTGTGAGGACCTACTATTTGCCTACTGATTTTATTCGGTGCTATATCTGGGCATTTCATACATTAGTGAATAATAGTAAATCATAATCCTAAGTCCAGAATTATTGTTCAATACTATAGGCATGTTGTCTAAGTGATGGATGGTGATAATCGTATTCAGAATCATTTAATAGAGTGCTCTAGGCATGATTTCTATGAGTGAACCGATTTTAATCCTATAGGCATGATTTCTATCATTGGACTGATTCTTAATCCTGTAGGCATGTTCTCTATTATTAAGCAGTTTCTCAATCCTATAGGTATGTTATCTATTATTAAGCAAATTCTCAATCATATAGGCATGTTACCTATTATTAAACAGTATTTAAGCAGAAATTTATACACATTGCCCAAAAACAGTTAAACCAGATATTGGTCTTATAGGCATGATTGCTAACACATATTTATTTGACAAGTTGATGTACCTAAAGGCATGATTTTTAACAAGTCATCATATTCTTCCTATAGGCAGGATTTCTAACAAATCATAATTTTAAACCTATAAGTAGGATTTCTGATATGTAAGCACAATATAGAACTTGCATGATTAACAAAATGACCACAATCATCAGCACAAATGAAACCCTATAGGCAGGATTTTTACTCGATTTAACAAATAAAAATAAGAAACCCTCCCGATTTTATTAAATACCCCAGAATTTATCACTGCAAGAAAAATGACTTCTAGGGACGAGAATAATGGTCCCTAAATGATTATTTTTGGTCCTAAAATATTTTTAGTGCTGTTACAGGTTATTAACGATGGGTTTGACATCTGGTCCCTAAATGTGTTTGGCGGCCAGATTAATAGTGGTCCTTGAAAGGTATTAAGGACTAATTGAAATGTGGTCCTTAAATACTTTTAGGGACCAAAAATATGGTCTTTACTGCAAATCAATGTCATATAATATTTAGTGCCTTCAAACATTTAGCGACGAGTTTACCGGTTGTAAAACGCTTTTAAGGACAAGAAGATCTGGTCCTTAATCTTATTTAGAACCAAGCATGGTTGGTCGATGGACCAACTTTTCATAATTTTTCAAATCAGATATATTCATTCTACAAATAGAAAATTTAATCACAAAAATATAATATAATGAAAGATATGGTTTCATATATAGTAATTACTGATAAAAAATTAGTGGCACTGTACAACCATGGTGAAATATTTTTTGGACACCCCTTTAGCAAAAGTACTTCTAGCTAACATCCCTAAACACAATATGATATTTTGTCCAACATTCTTAGCAAAGCAAAAGTCTACTGATTGTATGTCTTCAAAACCCAAATCTTGATTTGTAAACTTTAGCCTCCAAAACCTGTAAAAACATTCAAAAAAGTTTCCTTTAATAAGAAATTATAAATATCACTAGAAAATTATATTGAATAGTTTTTTCAATTTTATTCTATTAATAATTTGACCTCTTACCTGAAAAAGTGTCCAAATTCATTCAAAAATAAAATAGCAATGTAAATGAGGTTGCATGAATATAAACAAAAATGAATTAGAAAAACTGTGTGATATAACCGTCGTGTCATTTATGAAAACCTAGAAGGATAATCCTCAACCAAGAACTACAAATTTTGTTTCAAGTTGACCATCTAGACAATAGTTTATATGTACTAAATGAAAATCTAAACAATAGTGTATATGTATACAAGTGATGTTTTAGACGTCAATATCACACAATTATACAAGTTAATTGTGAGGTACCCAAGAGTGTTGTCTCAATAGAAGAACCTGGTTCTTCTTGATGTAATTACTTCTACTGTTGCGGAATATTAAAAACAGTAAAGTAAAAACACAGAGATTTTTACGTGGAAAACACCTGGCTCAAAAGGTGAAAAAACCACGACCTACTCCCCAGTAGAATTTGCTCAAACACTTCACTAAAAACTCTAAGCCAAACGGACTTACAAAATAAACTCTTTTGTAATCCTAGGACTAACTCTAATCCCTTTGTAGTAACTAGCCCCCAGCAAATTTCTACAAGCTTCAAGTTAACTCTAACTTGAATAATGCGACCTATTACAATTGCTTCTATAAAACTCCTACTACGATCAACTAGACTCAATAATTAATCAGATGGAACTGGTTCTTCTAGTTGAACTGTAGCCTTTGGATCGCACAATGATTCTGCTAGCAAAATAACTCTGGGAACTTTGCTTTCAGATTTTGATTCACTTCAGCTTTTGTGCGTGTAGAATTCCAGCAGAAATACATCAAGTATTTATAGAGTCAGTTGTTGAGCTTGTCGTCCAATTCTAGTCCAACTCTACCTGGGTGAACATATTCGTATCAAACTCAACTTCCTTTCTTTTGTTACTTTCCTTACTGAATTCGACTTCAATCTTCTCATCAGTTTGCAACCTTTTCGCATTAGGAGACAATCTCTTGGTTCATTGATATTTCACATTCATAAATATCTCCTATGCATATACGGTTCATGTGCCAGCTATTCAGTTCAAGATGTGTGCTCTGATGGACCTGGTTCAACTGGTCAACCATTTGTCAATCTTCAAAACTATACAGTGACATAGGTCAGCAAATTCCCCCTTTTTGATGATGACAAACTCTGTGCTTAATCCTGTATACACTTTAAACACTTTGTATGGTTTTAAGCATTAATCATAGAGAAACAAGTTCATTAAGTTATAAATATCACTTTGAAAAAACTTTTGAAAAATTTCAGCATTAATCATAGAGAAACCAGGTTCATTAGGTTATAAATATCACTTTGAAAAAACTTTGGAAAAGTTCAACACATATCCTTCCCCCTTTTGGCATCATCGAAAAGTGTGCAAAATGATACACTTACCAGATTTATTAATTATTACTCATGGCCATTGAGGCAACTGCAGGTGCAAAGCATGATTAATCAACACAAGAAGCCAATAAATGTTAGCTAACTAAGAAATTGAGACAAGTCAATAACTAGAAGCAAAATTCATTGATTAGTAACGATTATCAACCACCATGCAGAAAAACAAAAACAAACCAACCATGAGCAAAAAACAGAGTAAAAATAACTGAAACTGAACAACTGTTCTAAAGAGGGGTTTTGGAAGCTCTGGACAGACTTAGGATGAGAAGGTGCAAAGGAGGTTGTGGTCTTGGATTGTAGGAGAGAAAGCATCTGCTGAAGAACACCC